>PVKS010031328.1:0-23640 GCA_004027875.1 Aplodontia rufa | reverse complement strand
TACTGGTATCAAGACAGGAAGGAAGACCAATGGAATAGAATAGAAGACTCCGAAACAAATCCTCAAATCTTTAAACATCTGATTTTTGACAAAGGGGGACAAAATATAACATAAATATATTCTTAATATGATATCAAATATGCTTGTGTGTACATATTCAGTGGAAGGCAGAATTCTAAAGAAGTTTTCATAAGATAACTATTTCCTGTTTTTTAAAACACTTATCAAGATATTTCTGTGAGGAGATTATGCAGGTAAATTTAAGGAGATAATTATTTTTCTTGTCAAATATTGTGTGATAAAAATTGCATAACTATGAAACCCAACAAAAACACAAAAATTATATCCATTGCTTTTTATGCCTTTACTTGGTCATAAGGGCTGGCCAAATTCTAACATTTTAAATATGCATATGTGGTGTTAATTGGAGGACTAAATTAGGTAATAGAGTTAATACTGCACTACATATTCAAAGAGATAGAATTATTATCAGTAAAATTTGGAAAACTTATATGAAACCTTATATATCACCATTAAAGATAATATAAGAAGTTTAGAAGCTGTGCTAGAATGAATACTGTTCTGCAGATTTACTCATAAGGATTACATTAAATCTCCAAAACCTCTATTTCTGTGTGATGTTTATTAAGTCACTTATATTTTCTTAAACTTGTCACTTTATGAAAAGAAATTGAGATTTTAATACTTATTTCAAAACATTTTTAATCATGTTTTAAAAGTAGTACTACATATTCTACATATAATTTACACCTATGAATGAATTTTCCTTTATGGAGAATATATTATGTGTAATTTTAAAAATGTTCTGCTATTTGTTTGCTATTAAAATTGCTTTCAAACTCATGATTATGATTTACGTAGTAATTTTTAATTCTTTTACACTCATATGTATCTTTGAATCTGTGTATTGAATCATAGTTGAACTATGTTTTCTAGTTTGAGAATCTCTGATATTTTGGACTATATTAAAGTAATTATATGTTATTATTAATATGGTTAGATTAATTCTTCCTATTTACTACTTGCTTTATGTTTTTTTAATTTTTTAATTTTTAAAAAGAGAGGTACAGTGAAAGAGAGAGAGAGAGAGAATCAATTTTATTTAGTTTTTCACATGACCTTTGTTGCTCCAACAGTTCATTGTGTACATGGTGCTGGGGTTTGAGCTTGCATACAGGCGTATGCCTGGCAAGCTCCGTACTATTGAGTCACCACTCCAGCTCTGATTTATATCTTTTATATTTAAGTCTTTCTTCTTAGATTTATTCTTTCAAATATTTTGAAGAAAATATTTTTAATGTTCCATTTATTTCTATTATTGATTTTCTTCCTGTTCTTTTTTATTTTTTTTTCAGTGATTATTCCCTATGTTAAATATTCATCTGATCTTTTAACTAATGATTTCAGAATATTGCACACATATTCAGGAAATATATAACAATTTTATTGCAATTTAGTTTGTTTTCACTTTGTATTTTTTGCTATTATCATAAATTTTATCTTTGTAAACATTAAAGCTTTAATTACTATATTATAATTACTACTGAATTATGTAATATTAAGTAATACCAATTTTTAAATGAAGACTAACAAAAGAATATATTTTAAACTTACTCAATTATTTACACTTTCTGGAATTCCTCATTTACTCTTATAGATTTGAGTAGGCGAGTAGTGTCAGTATGGCTTCATTTCAGGTGTATTATCAGCAGGCAGGCATTTAATTTGCTTTTTAAAAGTAAATATGGGGGCCTATGTTGTATAATTTCCTTTTTTTCAAAAATTAGGTATAAAGTATTACTTTCTTCTTTATTCTCTGTTTTTTGAGTGATAAAACTTTATCTATAGACAAAAAATCCATAGGAATTGTGGAATAAAAATTGTATTTCACATTATTAACAACCAATTATGAAATAAATTAACTTCAAAATAGGATTGAAATTTATATAAGAATTTATCATATTAATCTCTATTTCTTCAGAAGTTTTCTCCAGAAGTTCACTTCACTATTTTACAAAATATATATTTTTTTAGTCACTTTCCATGTTGAAAGGAGAAAAATAAAAATGAGTAAAAGAACAAAAATAAGAGCAGGAAGAGAAAAAAAGAAGATGTGATCAACAGCTGCAGAGCTTAAAATCTGGCACTATAAAGTGGAGATATGGAGACAGAGAGATAACAAGAATGAATTAAAAATTTTAGCTTTTCAATATGTAACATTTCTCTTTCATTAACCTCTAAACATATTAATTAATTAAGTGAATCATCTGATTAAATTTAAATTATTTAATTTGTAGTTTTATTAATGATTCACTGTTGATATTTTTGAGATAAATTGTCAATTATTTAAACAGTGACACATTTTACATTTGCAGGTTTTTTGAGACATTAGCATTTAAATAATAACAAAAATTCTTAAATATAGTAATACAATGACAGTTCATTGGTGAACTATGGTGTAAATAATAAAAAGTACTAGAATTTCTCAAATGAGATTTCAAACTTTTATGGGGTTTTGTGTGTAACTAATATAGTACCTTAGAAAGTGACTATGAATGGTAATCAAAATTGGAAATCTGAGACACAGAATTCAGTGAAAAGTAATTTTGCACATCGTCTTGGTCAAACCAACCCATATAATCTTTCTACTTTCTACAATACATATTAAAAAAAATTGTGGTCATTGAAGGAAATGTACGTCAGACTGTGTTTAAGTTATGTGTGCATCTACTGAATTGTCTTCTGCTACTCTGCTTGGAAAGCTGACCATGCTCTTGAAATATAGCTGAAGTTAATTAAGGACCTTGTGGGAAAACTTAAATTGAACGGCCAGCAAGAAGTTAATCGTCAGATGCGTGAAATACTAGCTGATCTTGCAGCTTTTTATAGTCAAATGAGAAAGCCTATTAAAAATCAGTGAAGGTGGCCAAAAAAGGAAGATATTATCACAGAAAAAGATAAACAATCAAGTAGAAAATTTGCCCAGCATATTTCAAATCATTCAATAAGAAAATTATGGATGAACAAATCCAAGAAATAGGAAAATACAAACACATTCATTAGTATATAATTCACTGCAAATTTCTTATAAATTACAGTCTATCTTTATCCTAATTAAAGCTTAATTAGAAAACCATAAAAACAAAAAATTTAGCATGGATAGGGAAGTGAGCACACATATGCAAAATTGGTAGAAATGCAAGCATAAATATTTTACTAAAGTATTCTGCCCATATCTATCAATTTATTCATGCTTCAGGTATGGGTACTTTGCGAAGGAAATTATCAGTTGTCTCATCATAATACTTTGTATAATATATTTCCTTCATGTTTCAATAAGTTTTATATTACTATTTATGTGGAAATACAGCATAAAAAATAATTTAATTTCCAAAGAAATTCTCTTAGAAAAATATCTAAGCATGAAGCAACAATCATAGGTTATAATGACTTTAACATTTGCTATTTATAAAAGCTTATTAACTGACTTAGAATTTTATAGTTTCCATTTTCAAGATTATAGTTCTGAGGTATAATATATATAAGGTACAGTATGTGTTTCTTTGTTATTCAGTTTTCTTTCATTATAACAAAAAGCTGAAATAAATTATAAATATAAAAATTAATTTTGTCTCTTAGATTTATAGTATTCAGTCCATGATAGGTTGAGCCCATCACTGCTTTTGAATCTGTGGTGAGGCAGCACATCATGGCAGAAGCATGTGGTTAGAGCCAACCACACACTTAATGGCTGCAATGAAAGGAGAAAGAGGACGAGACTGTGATCTCATAAGCCTCTGACCTGAATATCTCCCACTAGGCCTCACCCTCCCAATGTTTCACAACCTCCCACTATTACAGCTCTTGGGTCCAAGCCTTTAAAACATGAATCTTTGGGGAACATTCTAGTTCTAAAAGCTAGCAATTGCCGACCCTCCTCTGATCTGTAGATTAGTAGAAGAAAAACAAAATACCTGTCGATGCTATTTAGTATGGAATACACTATGCTGTGGGTTTTGGAAGTTAAGGAAGAATTCCTAAGAAAATCATATCTAAATAAATCTGAACATTAAAAACAAGGGTGGAAAGAAATAAGCTCAAGAGATCATAGAGATTATTTGAGGCAAAAAGGGAAGCATTTGAAATGTAGGAGAGGGGCTTCATATATTACAAGATATAAATGTAGCTAAGTGTATCATGTCAGGATATGCACAGAGGTGAACCACGAGATGGGTAAATCAAGTGAAAAAAATGACCTTGCACGTTTTGTGATCCAATTTTGATTGCTCTGTGAGGGCACATGGTTATAGATGTAGAATCTTTATAATTCCAATTGAAATGTTTGATTTGCTGACACAGTGTTGGATGATTTAGTGAAAATTAGGACAATCCTCAAAGAACAGCAGATGAGAACATATATCTAAAGCCATTTTAGGTGTGGTTATTAATATCAAGAGTATATTGGGACAGAATCACTATGAATGACAGAGACAATAATTATATATGTTTTTCATTCAATTGATATCACCTTTTTGTATATCATTATAGTCATTTAAATTTATTTTTAGTTTTTGAGTTTGTTAAAAAACAGTTTGCTATTCATTTTTATAAAATGCATTTGAATGTTATTCCTTTTTTATGGGTTACATATTGTATTTGTATAGGGCTAAAAAGCTACTTTTGGCATATTCACCATAATATTTTCGCTTCTATTCTGGCAATTCTGATTTATATCATCAACTAAATTTGCCATTAGTCCTAGACCTTATCCACTGAGCTTACAGTATCCAACATATTGGTTCCCCAGCATTTTATTTCATTATAATACCAGAGAATACTTATAGGAGAATTATAATATCCAATATTAAATTTTAAAGAAAAAAGCCACACCAGAAAAAAATGTGAGGAATTTCCATCACACAAGGAAAAGTTTGTTTGAAAGAAAAGTTAACATAGAAGAAAGCTGTGTCAAGAAGTGGCAAGACAGAGAGAGAGAGACACAGGCAGAGAAGCAAAGAGATTCAGATCTTACTGTATGAAAACTGTGGTTAAGCCACTCAAAAAAAAAACAAACAAAACAAAAGCCATTCATTTTCTTTATGGTAATATAAATCAATACTGTTTTTGATTCTAAAGTAATTTTCAGGACATGTAATTCACCCCTAGTTTGAAATGTGTAAGTTGAAATTCTTCAATGTGCATTTATTCTAATATTCCTTTTATAATATAGTATATTTTAATTATTCATATAATATGAATATGACTATATGCATGCCTTGAAATTCTGTAATGATTTTCTATTAATTATTAAGCTGAATAATTATATCATTGAACAAATTTCCAAGATATTATAAAGTTATGATTTTAACATTTATTTAAATGGATTTTGGTCTTTACTTTAGGGATATGTATCTGTTAGATACCAACAAATTATAATCCAAGAACCTTTCAAACACGTGCCACTTTCTATAATAAGTCAACTATATAAGGTTGGTATACTAAATGAAATCAGAAATAAATACACTTCTAACTATACTTAAATTATTGTTAAAACTTTCTCTTAGGACATTCCATTTGATGCACTTGTCATGCAACAGGACACCGCCCACACACATTGCTTTTCAGGCACAATAAGAACATATTATTTAGCCAATTGTGGCTAATGCTCTGTTCGAAAGCAACCATAAAAAATGAGCGGCAACCATAAAAAATCATCAGTGAAATACAGCAGATAAGGCATCAATAACCAAGGTGAATATTCCTCAACATGTTATTAACTGAAAGTGAAAAGTCAATTTAACTTGAAAAATGTTATAAGAAATAAGCTTAATCCATGCTGTAACACATTTTATTATCAGTAATATGAATTGAAAACTAATGTAAATTAAAGAGAAATAAGCATTAAATCACTACATTTGAATTTTAATCAATTTCCTAAATTTAAAAACAAATACATTCTTAGCAGTGTAATGAAATTCCACATCTTTTTCAAATTAAAAGAAATATGTAGATCAAATACTTGTGCTTTTATACATTGTTGTATAATAATTCTTTAGAGTTCAATTTTATTAATTTCATTAAAAATAACATTTAGTATCTATTGCATATGAGTTAATATACTAAGTACTGAGCATGTTTACAAGGCTTCTTTAGTGCTAAAATTGTACAGAAAATTATTAGGTACAAAGCAGAAGTTTCTAGCAGTGATATAGGAGCAGTGAGATGGTGATTCAGGGACAGATGAAGCAGACACCTGAGGAAATCAAAGAAGTAGTTTTATTTAAAGCTTCACAGCTTGGTCTGGGGACTTAGGTGTCACATATCCTGTCACAAAACTTTTATAGTTTTATATTCAGTGACAGTGGGAGGTTACAAAATATTTTTTTTCTCATTTTAACAAGCCAAATTGCTGTTTCACGAGTTTTTACCAAAGAGAGAAGAAATAACATCTTCTACACAGGGTATTCTTATTTGGGGTGAAAACGCATCCCATAACCCAAAACCTTGTAAGATAAACACAGCACAGAGCTCTGTCCCAGAGGAAGTTACAATCTGCAGCCAACTTCTGTGTAAACTAACCTCTGTGGAAGCCAACCTATACGCAAATCTTGCAAGCACCATAGCAAGTATTGTACTGACATAAACCAGTTTAGTTAGTTTAAAGTTACCTTGTCAACATATTTTGCAACATGGTCCTGAAACCTTTTCACTTCCCTAGCCTCCTTCATTCCCACCTTTGATGCATTGATTTACTGCTTAAATTAAGTAATGTCATAATTTTAGCTGTTGTTTGTTTCTCAATAGCAGCTTCTATACTAAACTTTCTTGTTTTTATGTGGATGGAAATCTAGCATGGGAACAATAAGTTAACAGCATAAACCTTACTATGCCAAATAAGCTATTAAATCCATCAAAAGTAGAAAACTATCCTTCAGAGTGAGTCCGGGTTCCTACCCTTGAATCCTGTCCAGGTTTGAATTAGCACATGTACCAATTTTCTAATATTGTTGCCTGTATTTTTAACTGTTTGCCCATTTTCTTTATTTGGAGACAACAGTCTGAACTCTTGTACCTTCTGTAAACTCTGCCTTCTTTAGTCAGCAGATAATCTAACACCAAGCAGTTTGGATAGATGACCTCTAGTATCTGAGTTTGTTGTGTGCCTAGGAGACCTAAAGCTAAAGCAGTCTGATTAGAAAAGATTTCTAGTACAGTTTGCAACCATATAATGTGGTTTATCATGTAAATGGGAGTTTTATAGCCCCAACTGCCATTTGGTGTCCAGGTGGCAGGACCATAAGTAACTATTATTCATTGTGGCGGCCATTGATCTCCACCCCAAGTTTGTTGACTTCCTAGATTAAGCTCATTTCCAATGATCCTCTTTTCCCTTGAACCTGGGTCCTCATACAAGGGGATCCCTAGGTGTTTTCCAGTTTGATATGAAAACAGGAAAGAATTTGTCTGAAAATCCCAATAGTACATGTTCCCCACTAATTTTTTGAAAGGTGTATGCATGCCTTTTCCCCACAAATCCGAATCTGGTTCTTTCTAATTAGATGATGCTGAATTTTCCAGAATTTTTGAATCTCAGGAATGCCTTGAAAAGACCTGACCTTTGTAGTGTCTGCACTGGTACATTTGAAAAGAGTCTGTTTTTTTCTGAGATATTATTCATTTGAGACTATGCACCATTAAGACCATGTACTAGCCTGTACGGATTATCTGCACCCAAAACCAAGTAGGTTTTTTTTGGCCACCAGATACCATTTCAAAATAGCATTCTGTTACAAGGTGTCTCTGCAACAAACTGTGAGTATTGTGACCCAAATATAACAATACATTTTTTTCCAAGAATCTCTAAAGTGAAGATCCAGCTTGGGGGACTCATAACTTCTAGGTCAATATGAGTCTGATTTCCCTGTAGCAAGAAATATGCATCCAAACTCTTTCCTATCTACGGCCATTTTTCATTCATACAGGCTGCTCCATTGACTCAAAAGTTTTTTATCTTCAAGACTTTTGTTTATTCTCTTAGTCAAGTCTAGATAGAGATTCTTTTCAAAATAGGGCAAGTTAAGGTTAGAGATTAGACCCTTATACATTTTAGCAGCTGAGCTAGGGCTTTCAGTGATGGGGCCTGGGGTGTTCAGATTTAAATCATCTTTTATGAAATCTTCTATCCATTCTGGAGGCACACAGCACAGAGCTCAGTCCCAATGGAAGTTACAAACTTGAGCCAACCTATGTGTAAGCTAACCTCTGTGCAAAACTTGCAAAACTCTGGCAAATATTATGCTGACAGAAGCTCTTTTAGCTAGTTTAAAGTTACATCGTCACCAATAATTTGAGACAGGGTCCTGAAAACCTTTCCCAGCCTCCTTCAGTGGAACCCATAATTCTCTTAGAGGTGATATAACTCTAAGGTCAGCCTGGGAAACTTAATGAGACTCTATGTCCATATAAAAACAAAAATAGGGCTGGGGATATACTTTAGTGGTAGAGCATTTGCACGATTTGTGACAGGCTCTGGGTTCAATTCTTTGCATTTGGGGGGAGTGGTATGCTTTATAGAATCCTATCAATAATATGGGCATGAAAAGGGATTTCATACAGATTTGCATGAGAAATGTAGAAGAAAGCTACATTTAAAAATCAAATTACTTAATACAGCTGTAGCTCCACATGTAGAATGAGACATGACAGGGAAGAGAATGAAGAACAAGCTAGAGACCTAGCCAGAAAGTCTGCTGCAGTTTCAAGAAAGGAACTGAAGTTTATGTTATGGACAATGGATTCCTACAGAACAATTAAAAAGCTACAGTGTCTTTATAAAGTGAGGTGTGAAGGACCACTTGAGGGGTATTAGCAGCTCTGGTTGACGACTGAGTATCTTTTGGAAGTTGTAAAAGATGGCAGTGGCTTTTGACACAATGATTTTAGGATTGGATGTGGAGTGTGCCACATGCTTGTGAGCTGTGGCACACAGCTGGATAGTGAATGTTTCCTGACCTAATGATATTGCATGTAGTTGTATGTATGGAGGAAGAACCAAAATGACACATATAAAAAATACGAACTCTAAATGAGCCTTTGCCTTGTCCATCATTCATGAGCCTCCTTCTTTCCAGACTCAGCAAATATCTGCCTTTCTTGTGGTTTCCCACAGTGTTTATGTTAGATTCTGTAATCCTTTTACTTTTCTCTAATTTTTTGATGTATAATGGATTCAAAGAACAAAGCCAGTATACTGCATCAGTTTGCAGTTTTACCCAAGCTTTAATGTATGTACAAAATCATGAGGAAAATTCAAATAAGTACATTTTATTTAATGTTATTCTTGTTGATATTTAGTTTCACTGCTGTGTAAACACAGTATATAGCCTGTAGACATGCTTATTTATTTGTATATTCTTCAATTTTTAAATTTTATTGATATTTTCTTCAGGAAAAATTGTCAATTTTGCAAATGTCAGGAAATATAATGTGCATGTAAAATACTGTTTAAGCACATTATTTTATGTATTTCTATGTGAATATGTTTTCCATACTCTTTTTTTGAGAGAGAGGGAGAAAGAAAAAAAGAGAATCAATTTTATTTATTTTTTTCATCTGACCTTTCTTTCTGCAACACTTAATTGTGTTTGTGTTGCTGGGGTTCTAATGCATGCCAAGCAAGTGCTGCAACTGCTGGGCCACTGGTCCAACCCCTTTCCTTACTTTTATTGCTTTTGTTGTTAATTTTACTATTCACTACTTTACCTCACATAAATATTTGTCCTTAAAAAATTCTTTTTTTCTTGAAAATCATACATATTTCCTATTTGTTCTTGTTTATATTCAGTTGGTATGCATGAAAATATTCAAATAAAGCAGAATCAGAAAAATATGTCATTTTCACAATAATATAGGTTTCTTTACCACGTGGTTATTTAAAAATGTATGGAAGTAGAAATATTTATTTTTTCTCCTAAAAATGGGTAGTAATTAATTGGGAAAGGAGAGGAGCCAGACTCTAGGGAGAGCAAATGGGGACTAGAGAGGCAAGAAGAAAATTGCAAGCTGTCCCATGCCATGTATTATGCTTTGTGGTGTTAGAAAACAGACTACACTGGCTTATGGTATGACGAACACTTGCTTCTCACACTGAAGTTCATTATCAGAATAAACTTCCATGCTAAGTAATTATGTGTCTTAGTGTTATTTTACAAACTCATAGTTTAAGTTCAGCTCCTCTCACACACTGCAGAAGCAAATGGAACAATTTGGAGGACAAGAGAAAATAGTTTTCCTCCTAAGTTTTCTACTATAAGAATAAGGGAAAATTTTCTGAGACAAGTCATGTAAACCTGATCTAAAAGACTTCAGCCCAACTTAAGCCACATATGAACCTTTTTTTAATATTGGTTTAATATAGTTTTATATATTAAATGGATCTGTTCCTACACATTCATACATCATACATAGTGACAAAGAAACTTGAACCTGATCCTTCTCCAGGATCCCTATCCCTTCATCCACTCCCCTATCTCTTGTCTCCTCTGTAATTTCCCCATTTCATATATAAATGACCATGTACATATATATTAATTTTTGAAATTTCCAGTTTTAAATGCCTGAGTATCATTTGGCTTCTCAGGGGAGGCAATTGTACCCTACAGTATTGATAACCCTCATTTTCTCTCCCTTTCCTTCCTCCCTCTCTCCTTCCCCACTCTCTTTCCCACCTTCATTGATAGAGTTCCTCCAGATTATGTGTTAGTTCAAATTTGGTAGTCTATTAATTAAACTTGACTAACTTTCAGTCTATCTTAGATTTTATTCTACCTTCACATATGAGAGAAAACATTAAATCTTAAGTATCTCTGTTTGGCTTATTTCACTCAACACAATTTTTTTTTCCTTTTCAATCAATTTACCTGCAAATACCATGATATCATTCTTTCTAATAGAAAGAATGCATATATTTACTACAGTTTATGGATTCATTCATTCAGTGAAGGTTGTTTCAATAATTTCACTATTTTAAATTGAGCTGCTATAAACAATGATGTAGCTATTTCTTTGTAATACAACAATTCTAGTTCTTCTGAGAAAATACCCAGGAGTGGGGTAGCTGGGTTGAAAGGTGTTTTTATCCCTATTTTATTTTTACTTTTGCTAGAGAGGAGTGGGAGGAGAGAGAAACTCAATTTTTATTTTATTCTTTTGATCTGGTTTTATCTGGCTAAGTTTCTCTAGCAGTTTTGCAGGTGGTGCTGGACTTCTGTATTTTCACACATGCCAGGCAAGTAAGTACTCTATCACTGAGTTCCAGCCCAGCAAACCCTAATTTTTAAAGGAGTCTCTACACTGCTTTCTAGAGTGGCTGTACTGGTTTGCAATCCCACCAATAGTGTGTTAGTGATCCTTTCTCCCCACAACCCTTCCAACATTTGTTATTGTTCATATTATAAATCTTTGCCATTCTGATTGGAATGAGGTGAAATCTCAGTGCTGTTTTGATTTGTATTTCTCTGATTGCTAGTGGTGTAGAACACTTTCTCATATATTTATATTTATTGGCTTTTGGAACTCCCTCTGTTGAGAAGTTTCTATTTAGTTCCAGAGCCCATTTATTGATTGGACTGTTTCCATTTTGGGTGTTAAGTTTTTTGAGTCCTTCATATATTCTGTAGAAGAAGTAGCAAGCCATGATTTTCTCCATTCAATAGATTCTCTTGACACTCTTGACCAATTCTATAGCTGTGCAGAAACTTTCAGTTTAATGGCATCCTACTCATTGATTCTTGCATTTAATTCTTGCGCTATGGAAATCTTTTTAAGGAAGAAGATGCCTACACCAATATGGTGGAGTGTTGCTCCTATTTTTTCTTCTAGTACTTGAATGGTTGCCGGTTTTAATTGCTAGCTTTTTGATCCATTTTTATTTGATTTTTTGTGCAGGATAATACGTAAGGATCTAATTTCAATTGTCTGCATATGGCTATCTAGTTTGTCAAGCATTATTTGTTGAACAAGCTATCTTTTATCCAAGCTTATTTCCAACCCTCTTTGTCAAATTTCAGATGATTAAATATTAGTACGCTTGTCTCAGTGTTTTCTGTTCTACTTCATTGATCTTCCAGCTATTCTGACACCAATACTATGCTATTTTTGTAACTACAGCAGTATAGTATATTTTCAGATCAGGTTTTGTGGTACCTCCTACTTTATTTTTTATTGTTGCTATTGTTTGTTTATTTGTTTTTGCTTAGTAATTGTTTGTTTGTTTGTTTTTGCTTAGTAATGTTTTGGCTATTCTGAGTTTCGTATTGCTTTAAATATATCTGAGAATTGATTATAACTGTGAAGAATGACATTGGTATCTTGATGGAGATTAATTTGAATCTTTACAAAGCTTTCAGCAAAATTATTATTTTAATTATATTAATTCTGCTTAACCAAGAACATGGTCTTCTTCAATATCTTTCTCCAATGTTCATTAGTTTTCATTGTAGAGGTCTTTTATTTCTTTGTTAGATTAAATCCCAAGTATTTTATTCTTTTTGAGGTTACTGTGAATGGGATGGATTTCCTAGTCATATATTCACTTTTAAATGAACCATGGAATTGATTATTTAACTCTCTTCAGTATAGTAAATCCTTACTTACTGATCTGTCAGGTAAGCTAATTTCTCCAAATTGCTACTTGATATTTGTCAGTGGTGTTAAGTGAATGGATTTTTATATGTTAACCCCAATGCTTAGCATAATGCAATTTAGGAATTTCACAGGTGTGTTTTCAGTAGCACCAAATAAATTTATTATAATTTTTGGATATATTGCTTAAACTTACACTATTACATGTATATGTGCTATTCTTAATGATGTAATGCATATGTCAAAATATTAAAGGTAATTTACTTGAAAATATTCAGATTGCTGTGTTTTTATAAATTTGCTAGTGTTTTAATCCATCCTGTTGCTATAACTAATTATGACAGGCTGGATAATTTATACAAAAGCTAACAGAGTTTTATAATGTTCTTGGGTCTGGAAACTTGGAAGTTCAAGAGCATGGCTTTGGCGTAGGCTCATTTGGTGAGGACCTGCTTGCTGGTGGGGACTCTGTAGAGTCATGAGGTGGCACGGCATCATGTGGCCACATAAAGCAAAAAACTAGATAGAGTTCACTTTTATAACAAAATCACTCTGTCTTCTATTGCTTAAAAAATAATTGAGCTCTATTTTTCATGCATGTATTCACTGTCAAAGTACTTTGGCAATCATGTTCCTGAAATCAATAGTGACTAATATAATTATTAGCAATCTAGAAGATGATTAATAATCTGTGGGGTCTAGAACAATAGCAATTAGCCATTTGGCTACTAAGGAATATAAATTGGTAGGTATGGTGGAAGTACAGAATATTTAATATTTATTTACATTTAAGTAATTTGAATATGAATACCTGAATATACCAGGTGGCTACCATGTTATTCCAGCCCAACCTTTTATGGGAGAGGAGATATTTTTAATGCATCTCAAGTAAGGTACACTCAAAAAAAACCTAACTACTTACATAGTGTAATTATATACACAGTAAGTTAATGATCCACATACCATTTGGAAAAATAGAGATAACAGGAATAAGAACAGGATTATAGTAAGCATTCATTATGTGCCATATTTTCTGAACATATCATAAACATCATGCCATTAAATTATATTTTATAGGAACAACATATAGCTAGCAACAATTGTTGAATCCACAATGCCTTATACAAATACATAAAATGTCATCTGCTTATTGTTTTAAGAAAGGATGCTATTTTAAAAATATAATGGGCTGGAGTGGTGGCTGAATAGTAGAGTGCTTGACAGGCTTGTACAAGGACCCCAGATTGATCCCCAGTATCACATACACAACTAGGTAGAAGAAATACAAAAAGCAGATTAAAAAATTTAAAAATTATCTTTCTTTTTCTCATTTACTTCCTTAGAAAAGAAATACACACACACACACACACACACACACACACACACACACATATATATATATAAACTTTATTCTCATCATGCATTGTCTTTCATGGTATTGAATTAAAAGTCATTACACATAAAATAAAGATATTAATATATATTATATGAAACAGAAGATACTTAGATTGTATACTGGAACTATTTAAATCAATGCTAATTTAATCATACTGTTTCTAGACTCATGAACTGGGACAAGCTTGTTTTAAAGTACATACTATATTTTATTTTCTAAGGAAAAATAATATACCAATGTTGATCACATCATAGACTTATAGAATCTGTTTTATTCTGTTTTGTGATGCCAAACTCTATTTATGGCATTTTATTTAAAAATTAAACTTTTGTAATTTTGACTGAACTTCTGTAATTGTGAAAACTATTAAGAAAAATTAATAAATAAAAATTTAAAATGCATGCACCAAACAGAATTGCCAACTGATAAGTGTTATGGAACTGGGACCTTCCGGGAAACTGATAAATCACAAAGACCCACTTCAAAACCTGATTTATAATCAATTCAGAAGATGTTAGACTTGTTCAAAATAACAGGAATAAGTTATTGAAGGGATAGGAAAAGGGAAATGAACACTCTCAAGAGAAAGAGCAGGTCCTCTCTGAGTGGAGAGGACCAATATGTCTCCCCTGCATTCAAGTTTTCTTTGGGATCCCAGAGAAATTTCCGGAGACTCTCTCTCAACTTCACCTCTTGACGTTTGACTGACAGCAAGATGACATCAGTTTTTCAAGTCTTCACTGCCACAGCAACTCTAGGTTACTTTGGCCCATGATGACCAATGCTATTTGGATACTTAAATATAATCCTGCAGATGTTTTGGGAAGTAATTATCTTTATCTCCATGTGTTTCAGGATCTGGTCACAAAAGTCTCCCCCTTCAGGGTAACTTGGGCTCCTCTTCTGGAGATTATTTCAGGCCTTCATTTCTCCTGTTGGTAACAGGCAGTTTGCTGGGGAATGTAACATAGTCTGTACACCTAGCCCAGGCAGGTCTGCAGGTAAACTGCTCCTTGAAGAAGAAAGTTTGTGGAGGTCAGCACAGTCGGCCCGCTTTGTACAATTATTCCTTTAACCTATGTTCCCACCTTTTGCAATGTCTGTCCCCTAAGAATAGTAGAATCCTGACTGTTCCTAGAGGAATTTCTCCGTGTTTTCCGTTTGGGTCAGGGCTATGTTAGAAGCACTTTGTCACTGTTTTTTCCAGACTATCCATATTTATACGATCTATTATTACCTACAAATGCATTTATAACCAAATTGCATTTGCTGTATTTGGTTATTTATCCCAGTTGTTTTGAAAAGTGATGGAAAAATAATAATATTAAATTATTCTCCATGTTTTTATTTGTTACAACTTCATAATCAGACTTAAAATAATTTTTAAAAGTCAAAACTCCTAAATATTAAAGTATAATATATAAATATATAGAAATGGCTACAATTTGAATATTTGTTGTAGTACATCTATGTTAGTCAGTTTTTGTATCACTGTGACAAAAACCCATGATAAAAAACTAATGAGAGGAAATGGTTACTTTGACACATGGTTTAAGAGGATTCAGCCCAGGCTAGAGTGGAGGCTGAGCAGTTGGAACACTTGCCTGGCATGTGGGAGGACCTGGGTTCAAACTACACTTAGAACAAAGTGTTGAAGCAACACAGGCCAGATGGAAAAACAAATAAAATTAATTCTCTCTCCCACTTTCTCCCGCTTTCTTAAAAAAAAAATAAGTGTTGATTCCACAGTCAGCTGTCTTAGTTAGTTGCTTTTGCACCTGTGAGAAGACGGAACATCATGGCAGGCATAAGACAAAAAAGTAAAGCTTACCTGCCAGCTCTGGAAAGCAAAGAGGGAGGAAGGGTTCAGCTTCCCAGTGCTCACTTTGGGGGCACAACCCCAGTGAGCTAATTCCTTCTCACTAAAGCCCACCTCTTAATATTTCCACTACCTCCCAGTAGTGCCACAGGCTGGAACCCAACCTTTAACAAAGTGAGTCTTTAGGGACATTCCAGATCCAAACACAGCAACTGAGAACTAAAGCTAAGAAGAAGTGAGACCTTTCCTGATGCTTTTTTTCCTTTAGCTTGACTAAAATTTACACTGCTTTTTTTTCTGTCTACTGGACACTGACATCCCTTGTTTTAGAGTATTTACTTTGGAAACTTGTAAATTCCTTTTCATCCTCTTTAATATGTAAGTATATCTTCTCCAAGCAATTTGTCAGGAAAATGCCTTTCTCAAAAACCTTGAAATCATCTCTTTGAAATGTAAGCATCAAAAGAAACAGAGGTCCTACCTCTCAGTCTCTGTGGGGTGGTTAGAGCCTAACTTTGATGGGTAACAAGTAGCAAATAGAGGGAGATCACAGAGAAAACCATTTGAAACCCTTGAGAATATTTCAGTGTCATCTTTTAACATATTGCATTGATCAGTCTCCTCTTTAACAGTTTTTCCCCACTAGTTTATCTCAGTGCTTAAAATTCTCCTGGTTTAGTTTCAGTGAAGTTGAATTCTATCTCCCTCTCTCTCTCTCTCTTATTACATTTGTCTTGAATAAAGTCCTCCTTGCTTTAATTTTACCTTAATACTCCATTTTGTATTTTTTCTTTATTCCCCTTCTTATTCTTCTTCATCTCTAACATATGTGAAATGTGTTCTTTATAAAAGGGTTCAGCATATTCAGAAACTTATTTTCTTATGCAATTTAAATTGTTTTACTCCTAAATCCAGTATTTCTTTGTATACACATTTAATTTTCTAAGCACTTGTGTTTTGTATTTTAAATCTGATTTTATAATTACCACGAATTTAAGACAACACACATTCATGATCTTACAGTTTTATAAGTCAAAATTCCAGTGGGCTTGACTGAGTTCTCAGGGTATCAAAAGGTGTCAGCATCACTGAGTTCAATACTAGGAGCTTTGGGGAGGACCATTCTTCCAAAGTCACCAGGTTCAGGCTGAGTTCAGTCCTTTGCAGCTGTGGAACACTGGTTTCCATTCCTTTGGTGGCTGTCAACCAGGGGTAATATTCTGCTTCTAGAAACAGCCTCCGGAATTCCTTGGATTTTGGTCCTTTTTTTTCCATTTCAAAACCAATACCCACAAACCAAGTTGTTTAAATCTCTGTTCTCCCAATATGCACTTTCCTTTGCACTTTGACTACCCTTTAAGAGATCAGGTAATTTTATTGGACTATCTCCCTGGATAATTCTGGATATTTACTATCTTAAATTCACTTAACTAGGGTTTGGAAATGTAGCTGACTGGTATAGCCTGCATGAGGCCCTGCGTTTGTTATCCAGGTAGGCATATACAGTACACATATTCACACATCTGTGTACACACACACACACACACACAATCATCAAACTAGTTTAATTTCACCTACAAAATTTTTTCACAGCAGTATGTAGATTAGTGTCTGGGTGAATAATTATGGGATGAGAATATTTAAAACACATCTTTTATTGCTATTACAACTCATAAAATGTATTCTCAAGAAAAAAGGGAAGAAATGTGATATTTAATTACCTTTGACTAAAGTTTATTGTTTTGAACTTTAACATAAAACTCATATCTAGTGATGACTATTTTAGCAAAAAGGTTAATACCTTATAAAGACAACAAGGTCAACTAATTGCTATGCTGTATAATAGAATCTTTAGGTTGAGTAGGATAAACAACAGGTTATTGGATTTTCATTTGGAATGACGGAATTTTAGAGCAGATTAGAAATTAATAAACTGCTTGATATGGACACATTTATCTAAAGCTAATTCTATGATTTAACTTGTGATTTCATGGGCCATTCTGTATATGGCAGTGTGTCAGATTGTAGAGCTAAATAATGCATACCTTCTTTCCAATAAGGCACAGAACAAACAGAAAATTAAACTGTAATTTCAAATGACCACGTTCTGTTGAATTTTGTTGTGGATTCCATGTTTCAGTGGTTTAAAACATGACACCTCCCTGCCTTCTTCAAGATGTATCTAACTATCCACACATAGTGGAACTAGTCTTTATCATGTGGTCAAAAGATGCATCCTCTGAGATTTAAATAAATGAATCCTAAGAAATTATTAGCTTATTCTGCTGCTTGTGTACCACCGATGGAAATATGATTTAAAAAATTCTATCTGGGTAAAGAGTTAATAATATGGTAGTGTACACTTGAACCTTGCTAAGAAAGATCTTAATTGTTTTCACCACATACACACAAAAAATATTAAGTATGGGAGTTGATGGTTTTGTTAAAGAATAACACAGTGCAGTGATTTTTTAGGCTTCTGAATCTATGAGAGTGAGAAGCATATATATATATATATATATATATATATATACATATATATACATTTTAAAGCTGATTATGCACATAAAATTGAATTATCTGATAATAGATACATATGACTTTGTATTTTTGCAGCTGTTTGATATTTCCAATCGTATGGGCCCAGATTCAGTCAAAATTAAAGAAATTGTTTCTAATACTTTAAAATATTACTTTTAGCATGAAATAAAAATAAACCAAAGTTTTTGTTACATACTTTAAGAAATATTAAATTCTGTGTAGCACATTAATTGCTGTGATTAAAAATATAGTGAGCATTTTTACATAGCAAGAGTGTAATCATTGTTTCTCTTATAGTTTTCCTGGTAAATAAACTGAAACAATTAGTATTAAATACCAAGGAAAGAAAAACTTTATACTAAAATATATTGCAGGGGTTGGGGATTTAGCTCAATGGCAGAGTGCTTGCCTAGCAAGCACAAGGCCCTGAGTTCGGTCCTCAGCCCTGAAAAAAAATAAAAAAAAAAGTTGCAATTTTTTACCTTTAGTTTATTGTTTTTAATACATTTTGTTTTGATCTCTCTAAAATAGTCCAATTATATGGTGACTATATTTAATTTATGTAGTTCATAAAATAAATGTGTACATGTGTGGATTAGAATACTATTTCAATAATTATTTTAAATATAATTAAAATTTCATATATTCAAGAGAAATCTTTGGAGAAAGCTTTTATAGAATCAAATAAAACATAGAACAGAATAGTGAGTTTTATTCTCTACATCCTTTTCTTTTGGGAGGGAATTCATTCCCAGTCCTTTAAGTACTTTTTGGAGACAGAATCCTGCTGAGGCTGGCTTTCAACCTAGATTCTCCTGCCTCAGCTTTCTGAGTCTCTGGGAGTAGAGGATCCACCACTGTGCCTGGTTCAAAATACTATTTTTATTTTTAAAAATTTTTATTAATATTGACTATGTCATATGGTTTATGGTTGGTGAAGATTGTACACATTCTGAATACTAACTTTTTCAAGACCCATTAGGTTTAAAAATAAATTGGAATTAGTAATTATCCTTGATATATATATATATATATATATATATAATTTTATAAAAGTAGTTTTTCAGGCACATTTCTTTTTGTGAACTCACACAGATGGAAGAAGAAAGAATAAAGGAACATAATGAATTCAATAATTGGGCGTTGAAATACAAGTACTAATCACAAAGAGACTGTAACCTTGACTCCCTAAACAATGTGTAAGGCAAGAAAAGAATATTTTGTTAGGGTAAAAAAGAGTAAAAAAAATGAGTTCAATAACAAAATAGTATTTAAGTGCTACGAACCAGTAAGATAGGTCATCTGTGAGGCTTCATGGATTTGAGCGATATGAATGAATTTAAATCTATAATGAATAACGATTTGGAACTCATAGTGAGATAATTTTCAAAATCAATTGTGTTATCACCCCTGTCTCTTTGATTATATCACACTTGACTGACAGACTTTGGAAAATTAAAATTGCATTGGTTTACTTGCAATCTCTTGATAACTTTGTTGTGTTTGTTTAATTATGGCTTCCCTGCACAATGTAGTCATTGACTGGTAATTGATGATTGACTCCCACTGCTCTACCAAATGGACCAAATGATTAATAAAAGTTATTCATTGATGTAACTATAAATATGATGCTAAATTGTCATTTGATTAAAATTCTAGTGCGTTAACATAACTCTTTGAAGTTTGAAGTGAGTTGAGTCAGAAAAGCAGAAAATATAGAAATTTTAGTCTGAGAAGATTACTTAAAGTATTTCCAAATTGCCATACTGAACTGTATTTGAATAGATAGGTAGCAGTATTTCTACAGACATTCTAGGATGAATGATTCACATAGTAAATGCATTTGGAAATAAATACCACTGGAAGGTATTCAGCAAGGACAGATCTTAGGTAGTACAGTGAAATTTTCTATACTTTATATGTGGAAGAAATAAGGGTAACGTTTTGAACCATTTAAAAGTCATGTATTATCATGGTTCTATAGAAGGCAAGATGCTCAAGCTGATAATCATGGATTTTGACTTTCTGGTAGTTAGCAGCAGTCTTTGTACTTTAATTTGAGAAATAAAATAGCTATGATTAGTCTTGTTCTGAGAGTGGTGTAGAATGATTCTTACATAATGAATAAGCAAGAAATGTAAAATGGTAAAATAATAACCTAGAACTGAAGAAATAAGAAATAAAAACCTAGAAACTTAAAATTATCCTGTTTTTTCTAGGTGCTATCTTAATTTTATCTTGAATATGGTGTCAGTATCATGTACTGAGTATAATATAGAGCTGTACTGGTATTTGCTCAAGTTATAACACTTATTTAATTTCTCTGAGTCTTATTTTCCTGTAAAAAAAAACCTAGATGCAGAATATACTAGGATTTCAAATAAGACTGTTTCTCTTACTTATTCAATGACTTTTTACCAATCCTGAGAAATATCAGTATCATGCACCTCTTCTGAAAAGTTTGGGTTACAGAATTTTGCTTTCAAATATTTTAAATATGTATTATGGTTTGGATTTAGAAAGGCCATCAAAGGTTCCTGTATTGAAAGTTTAGTCCTCAATGCAGCCAAAGATATGTCATGTGGGACCTGTTTGGATTATGTGGTTTGTGATCTCATCAGTGAACTAATCTGATTTTTTCATAATTGAATGGACTTTTGGGAGGTGGTAGAAACTACAGGAGGTGGAGCTAGTGAGAGGAAGTGTGTTGCTGGGGGAATGTTCTAGAAGGGTTTAGTATATCTTGTCCCTAGTCCCTTCTCTCTCTGTTTCTCTGCTTTCTGGCTGCCATGAGGTGTATGTCTTTTCTATGCCATGCCCTACAAACCATGGTTTTCTGCTTTGCCATAGGCCTAAAAGCAATTGAGCCTGCTGGCTATGGACAGAACCCTCTGAATCCATGAAGCAAAATAAATGCTTTCTTGTAAATTTGTTTTTTCAGGTATTTTCTGAAAATGAGGAATAGCTTACCAACACACAGCTACTTATGTATTGTCCTTAGAGCTATAAGTACTTGATCTCATATCCTTGAATATTAGTTGGTTTCTGATTACTATGATATGTTTAAGCAGAATGGATCAGCAAAATATGCCTTATTCCAGAATCACAAATGATACAGTTACAGCATTCTCAGCCCAGCTGGAAGATACAAGGTGGAGAGACCTGTCTCTAAAGAGAACCATGCAGTCTGGATAGTTTCATCCCTCAACCTTCATATTTTCCTAAGTGACCCATGGATTTTATGAGTATAAAAAGGCCATTATTTTATTTCATTGATCTATGTATACATGTATGTATTTTTTAAGGAGAGAGAGAAATTGTGAGAGAGAGAAAGTGGGAATCAATTTTATTCAGTTTTTCATCTGGTTTTTGTTGCTCCAACACTTAGTTGTACTTGTGGTGCTAGAGGTTGCACCCAGATTCTCACCCATGCTTGGCAAGTGTCATAAACACTGAGCGACCACTGTAGCCCCAAAGTCATTAGGGTGGGTGTGGTGGTGCATGCCTGTAATCCTAGCAGCCTGGGAGGCTGTGGCAGGAGAATCCCAAGTTCAAGGCCAGCTTCAGCAAATTACTAAGGCCTTAAACAATTTAGCAAGAACCAATTTCAAAATCAAAAAGGGCTGTGCATGGCCTCAGTGGTTAAACACCCATATGTTCAATCCCCGTTATGAAATTTAAAAAAATGATTGCTGTAATAACATAAAACATGAAACTGTTCTAAAAAATAACAAATTAATAAAATAGTTGAATGAATTAAAATGATATGACTATATATAGTATATGACTATACTATGAAAGTAAAATATGTAAAATTGAATCTACATAATGTAGAGGAAAAATCAATATATTTATAAATTTCTGAATTATATACATTAGTAAGTGATTGAACCACAAGAAAACATTTAAAATATAAAAGATTAGAATATTCCCAGTTATTCTGAATTAATATTGTATTAGGCATATACTCTTTTCTTGTGCAATTTGCTCATTAATAGTATTATCAGAATATGGAATATGTAGTACTGTGACCTGGATTTCTCTTTTTATTACAGATATCATTTATTTGTGTCCTTGGATGGAGGTGAGGGGACTTAGCCATCCCAATATGCTAGAACTACTGCTCAGGAACAAATTACTTTCAGTTCGAAAGTAAGACTGTGAGGTAAGCTAACAGACAGGTAGATGCATATTATTCAAGTGTGCAAAATGACTTCTCCATGAGGATTTTGTTAAGAGATGAATACTAAATTGGGCATACTACAACAAGCAAATCATGTGTTAGATCAGAAGTAGACACTTTAGTTTCATGAGTCATTGACTTGGAAAACTGTCTTAAAGGTATTAAGGAAGGAAAAGAAAGAGAAGCAAAAGTACAAAAAAAAATAGAAGATCTATCACAACCTGTCAGTAGGGGTGAAAAAATAGCATGATGCATGGAATTGTAGAAAGAGAGAATCCAATTTATCAGGGAAAATCTCTTATACCTGGCACTATTTTTGACACAAAAAATTGCAATAACAACATTTTCTCTCTGAGTTAAGATCACAGCATCAGTGAAAGATAACAGTGATCAAACATTAGAAATGAATGAGTTTTATGTGGTCAAGCTAATATTTTAAAGTTAAATTATAACTTTCTTGAACAAAAATAATTTAACAATTATATGATTAGCTTTATATATCAACTGTATCATATCTAAAGGGAACATTTAAAAACAATGTTCAAATTAGGTAACAAAACAGTAGAGTTTAGAATACATTTCTATAAATATGATACAGTGTTCTATGATTCTAAACAAAAGTCAAAGTAATTTAAAGTAATAATTTAGCCTATTTATAATTTAGTTCCAGCCATACAACAAACATACATCAAATATCCCTATCTGTATTCATGTATTCATACTGTATATATTCATATCAACAAACTACAGGGCTTTTCAAAGTATTTTTAGACATAGACACAGGAACACAGGAAAAAATAGAAAGAAATAAGTTGCCTTGTTTTGTGAAAAGAAGAAACAAGGCAATAAAATCACAGGCAGCACATAAAATAGAGAACATTGATTCAGTCTTGTTTTTATTGATACCTTGTTACATATATCTTGAGAAAAGAACAGGGAATTTTTGAAGCCAAGTCAAAGAAAAAGTCTCGATTTAATACAACATCAAATTATGATGCAAATCAAACACTTCACTTTTTTAAATTCTTAGATGAATAT
>PVKS010031327.1:0-23495 GCA_004027875.1 Aplodontia rufa | reverse complement strand
TTTCTTTTGTTAGATGGATATAGAGATACAATTGAGCAGGAAACATTATCAAACATTTAAGAGCCATTGTATATATACTTAGTTATCCCGGGCTAATGCCATATGATGGATGCCCAGCTTGGGTTCCCCCTGTTGTTGTTTCCCCCAGAAGAACACCTGAGTTAAATGGATATCTTGTGGAGGACAGTGATCTCCTTCTGAGATGATTCCCCCATATTCCCACCCTCCAGTCTCCTAGGAGTTCTTCCTGCACCCTTCCCCCTCATCATCCCCCTCCCTATGCCTCCAAATATCCTAGGGAGTCATCTCCCTGTTGCATTAAGAATCATACAATTTGAAGTTATTTTTAGCTTAGCTGTAAAACATACTGCTTCCCCATGTATTCTAGTTTCGACAGATGAGAGATACCGTTCAGCCCTTGAGTCTCTGAGATTGGGGTACTTCACTTAGCATAATTCTTTCCATCTCCAACCATTTGGCTGCAAAAGCCATAATATCATCTTCTCTAATGGCCGAGTAGTATTCCATTGTATATAAATACCAAAGTTTTTGTATCCACTCATTGAGTGAGGGGCATCTGGGTTGGTTCCATAATCTAGCTATAGTAAATTGAGCTGCTATAAACATTGATGAAGCCATATTACTATAACATGCTGATTCAAACTCTTTTGGGAAAATACCCAGAAGTGGGATAGATGGGTCATAAGGTGGATCCATCCTTAATTATTTGAGGATTCTCCACACTGTTTTCCATAGTGGCTGAAGCAGTTTGCAGTCCCACCAGCAGTGTAACTGTGTTCCTCTTTTCCCACAGCCCCTCCACCATCTGTTGTTAGAATTTTTCATTTTTGCCACTCTAACAGGTGGTATCTCATTGAAGTTTTGATTTGCATTTGCCTTATAGCTAATGATGTAGAGCATTTTCTCATAAATTTGTGGGCTTTCTGGACTTCCTCTGGTGAGAAGTTTCTTTTTAGATCCACAGCCCATTTATTGATTGGGTTATTTATAAGTTTGTTGTTTAGTTTCTTTAGTTCTTTATATATTCTGGATATTAGCCCTCTGTCTGAAGTGCAGCAGGCAAAGGTTTTCTCCCATTCTGTAGGTTCTCTCTTGAGGCTCTTGATTAGATCTTTAGCAGTGCAAAAACTTTTTAGTTTGATTGCATCCCATTCATTTATTCTTGATTTTACAACTTGAGCCATGGGAGCTTCGTTAAGGAAGTATCTGCCGACTCCTATATGCTGCAATGTTGACCCTACTTCTTTTTCTAGTAAGTTTAAAGTTGTTGGCTTAATATCCAGGTCTTTGATCCATTTTGATATAATTTTTGTGCAGGGTGAAAGATAAGGATCCAGCTTCAGTTGTCTACATATGGCTGCCCAGTTTGTACAACACCATTTGTTGAACAGGCTATCTTGGGTATAGTATTCTTGGCTGCATATTGTGTTCATTCAGGCATTGAAAGATCTCCTTCCAAGATCTTCTTGCTTTCAGAGTCTGAACTGAAAAGTCAGATGTGATTCTGATTGGTTTGCCTCTGAAAGTGATTTGGTTTTTCTCCCTTGCTGCTTTCAATATTCTTTCCTTGATTTCCATGTTGTACATTTTGAGTATGATGTGTTGGTAAGCTTCTCATTTGATAAGGCCTATTGGGTGTCCTATAAACTTCCTGGATGAGCTTATCTGACTCTATTTTTATATGAACAAAATTTTCTTGAGCAATTTCCTTGAGAATATTCCTTATCCCATTTGTTTATGCTTCAATTTCTTCCTGTATACCAATTACTCTTAAATTGTTTCTTCTCATTTCATCTCATTTTTAAAATTCTGTTCATGTCCTGTGTTTCTTTACATTTTATCATCCATGTGCTCCAGCTTGTTCAGCCTGTCTGCATTGTCAGAAGTTCTTTCTTTAAGAGCTGAGGTTCTGTTTCCTATAGAAATTAGTCTATTATTAAATTCTTTCACAGTTCCTCTCATGTCATTGACTGCAGTTTTTAGTTCTATTACTTCCTTTTTTAGTATACCTATTTCTTTGATAATAGAGTTTTTTGTCTCTTCAGTCTTCTCACTTAGTCCCTTCATTATATCTTCTTTTAGTTCATTTGTCTTTTTAGTAATCAGATCATTGATAATATTTTCAAGGTTTTCATCTTGACCTCTATCTAAGGCATCCTATTTGGGGTAGTTTTGGGTTTGAGGTGAAACTCTCCTAACAAGGAGAGTTCAAATGATTCTTCATTTTGAAGGGCTTCCTGTAGATCTCTGAATTGAGATTTCCTGAGGGGAAAGCAGGTGGTTTTGCCTTGCAAGTCAGATGGTCAGATGAACCACCAATTCTTTGATGAACACCTTCTTCCAGATGCTGTTTCTGCCTGGGTCCTGGTGTTGCTCTACATTTTGGTTCCAGGCTCAAGGTTGCAAACCTGAACCTACCAAAATGGAGACCTACCTTCCAGCAGGACTCAAACAGACCCCAAAAGAAATGCAGAGCCTTGATAGGTAGGGGCTGCTCCAGGCAGGGAACCTCCCTTGGTTGGTCGTGAACAGGGCTGTTCCAGACAGAGGTCCTACAGCTGGTGTCCTGAGTGCCACCTTCAGACCAGGTTCAAAAAGACCCAGCAGGGACACAGGGTGTCTGGTAGGCAGGAATGCTTCAGGTGGGGAACCTCCCCCTGGTTGGTCCTAAGCAGGGCTGCTCTGGACGGGGGTCCTACCAGAGGCATCCTGAGCACTTTCAAGCGGGACTCAAACAGGCCCTGTATTGAATGCAGGGATTAGGTAGGTAGGGCTGCTCCAAGTGGGGAACCTCCCCTGGTTGGTCCTGGTGGGGCTGCTCCAGACAAGGGTCCTACAGGTGGCTACAAGGTGGTGTCCTGTGTGCCTTCCAGCAGGATTCAAAAGGCCCAGCTGGAACACAGGGTGTCTAATAGGTGTGGCTGCTCCAGGTAGGAAATCTCTCCTAGTTGATCCTGAGCAGGGCTGCTCCAGATGTGGGTCCTATTGGTGATGTCCTTAGCACCTTCCTGCAGGATTCAAACAGGCCCCAGTCAAAACGCAGGGCATAGGTAGGTGTATTTTGGGAAATTTTTTCTTTAATTATTTCATTAAGAATGGTATTGGTATTTAGCTCTGTGCCAGAGTACTTGCCTAGCACACGCAAGTTCCCGAGTCGGATCCTCAGCCCTGAAAAAACAAAAACAAAAAAACAAACAAACAAAAAAATGGTCTTGATGTCACTTGCTTGCATTTTGATTACAGCTTGTATCCTCATTACTCTTATACTATTTCTTCTTATTTCTTCCCAGATATTTTGAAATTTCTGCTCATGCTTTATGATATATATTTTTTTCTTTTTGTCATCAATATATTCAAGCTTACTCAGTCCATCATTATTGTCAGAAATTCCTTCTTCAAGGGCTGAGGTTCTATTTTCTACAGAAATTAATCTGCTATTAAACTCTTCCCTTTAGCCTTTGATTTGGTTGACTTGGGATTTCAACTTTAAAACTTCTCTTTTCAATGTATCTATTTTTTTTTTGTTAAAGAAGTTTTCAAATCCTATGCGTGTTCTCTTAGTTCCTTCTTTAGATCTTCTTTTAGTCCTTTGATTGTTTTAGTAATCAGATCACAATAATTTTTCTCTAGGTTTTCATCCTGCTCCCTAACCCTGAACTCTATGAAGTGAATGTTTTCTAGTCTGATTTCTCATTTTTGGAGAATTTCCTTTTGGACCTTGAATTGAAGTAAATTATTGTTCACCTTATTTTGTGTGTGAGCCTTTGTGCATGATTGAAATGTTTGTTCTGCTGTTTTTTGCTGAATGTGAAGTTTAGGGGAATGCCAGTGAGCAAGTCCTGAGACTTCTCCCTGGTTGTTCCCCTTTGGATCTTGTTGATAGGTTGGCGTTTTTGTCCAATCCTTTGCTTGAGTTTGGGTTTTGTCAGGATAGTTGAGTTCTAAAGCAGGCTCTCTAATTTTTTGAATAAATTTTGACTCTCTTTTTCCCAAGATAAGGAAACGGAATCAAAATGAACATCAATTGAATACAACACACTGCATTATACTAATTACTTTGTTCCTTCTATAACTATTACATCAATCATTACTGTTTAAAAGAGGAATTGTGGGTTTAGAAATTACCTCTTGAAAGGAATAATATACAATTAAAAGAGGAAGAGACTAAAAGAAGAAAAATTGAAGGAAAAAAGAAGAAAAAGATGCATTATACATCTAGAGAAAAAAGAAAGAAAAATAAAGAAGGACTTTTTTTCTTAAAGCAAAGGAAAAGAGATATAAAGAAGAAAAAAAAAGAAAGAAAAATTTGAACGGAAGAAGAAATACAACATATATCAATGGGAAAATATTTTTTGAAAAGTGTTCCCTGAAGTTACCTCATTAATTGTTGAGGACAGACGATCAGTGTCTGTCTAATTGGGATTTGTCAGTAGAAACCCACAGCCAGGAGGCTGGAGTAGTGTTAGTGGTTACCGAACTTGCCTGACATGTGTGAGGATGTGGGTTCAAACCCCTGCACCACATGCACAATGAAATGTTCAAGCAATGAAAGCCACATGAACAGCTAAATTAAATTGATTCCTTCTTTCTTTCTGTCTTTCACTGGCCCTCTCTCTCTAGAAAGAAAGAAAGAAAGAAAGAAAAGAAAAGAAAAAAGAAACCCATAACCAGAGCCCTGTGATCACTAGGTGGAGGCTTTACAGGATTCTAAGGATGGAGGGCAAGTTCCTGGAGCATGGGTCTAGAGCTCAGTCACCTAGATTTTTCTCCGTTGCTACTGCCATGAAGAACTCAAGTTAAGCTCTGAGGGGCTGTCCCCTGCTGGCCTCTACTGGGGAACTGTAGCTGTAGAGGACTTCCAGATTTTAGGCACAGGGTGGTGAGTGCAGAGCAGCACTGTCCCTCCTGTTTTTGTACACAGTTCCTCCAGACCTCCTGGACCCAGAACCGTGGCTATCTTTCATGGTCTGGATCTACATAGTCAGTCACATAGACCCTCCCATGTCAGGAAGAGGACCAGACCATGCTTGTCTGCTTTTCCTTATTCAACTGCTGAATGTTGACAAGGTCCTGGCAGGATTGTGGAGAGATGTGTGTTTGATTTTTGCCTGAGGGACCTTTGAATGGGGGGAGGGGAAAAAAGGTGAATTGGATTCTTATTCCTTTCCCTCACAGCAGAGACCCCTGAACTAGGCAGCTTCATGTCCTGGCAGTCTCATGCTCAGTTGGAATCAGTTGGTGTCTCAAGGGGGCTAATGAAATACTCTTTGCTCTCTCTTGCATGCCTGCCTTTCAAAATAGTGACTATTCTCCTCCTGAACACCTAAGTGACACTGTAGTACCCTCAGACTTTCTAAGTGAATCTGCATCTTCGCGGTGTGGTGGCTGGCTTCTGTCTGAAACCAGGATTCACTGTGGCAAAATTCTGAATTGCTTGTTAATCAGTGCTCCTCATACCACCCACTGTGCAGAACCAAGAGCTAAAACTGCTATGTCAATTCCACCCCAGCAAGCTGTCACTTACCCCAGAGACCTGCTGGGATCAGTGGCAATATTTTCACATTAAAATATTTGTAGATATCCAAGTTTCCAAGTGTCTTCCCTAGTATCCTAGTGAGTTCCAGCATCAGTGGTTGGACTCCCTCTTCTTGATCTTGTAGGACTGATGGGATTTGAGTCTGGATTCAGAGAGTCAGAAGGAATGCAACTGGTCCGTCATCTACCATAATCTTCCTGTCCACTTTATTTATTGGACTGACTGGACCTATGTGTTGCCACAGGGCAAAATAATCTGACCATTTTGTTTTATTTGTTTTTTTTTTCCTGTAGGATTTTTTCCCTAAAAATAAGTTATATTTACAGATTAGATTGAAGTACAATCTTTATCAAATTACTCATTGATGTAATAAGAACATAATTGCAGCAATAAGAAAGCATATAAAATGGTGGTAAGATACAAATTTCTAAAAAATGATAGCCTGGTCTGTATTTTAAATGAGAGTTCTAATAAGAAAGAAAATTAACATAAGTGGAACTTCTGGAACCAAGTGAGGTTATTCCAAGGAAATAGCAAGGTATAAACTTTGTAATTAGTATAATGTAGATAAGAGGGAAAGAAGGAACAGTATAAAACATAATTATTATTTTGATATCACTTTAGCTTCATTTACATTTCATTAAGTTTTCAGTTTAAAGAAACAACTTTATGTTATGAAAACAATCAGGTATTTAATTCAATCTCATTTATAAATAATGAGTTGAAAATTCCAGGTATAGCAACTGATTCTGAAGAATGACTTGTTCTCTTGAATAACTATCTACTGTGTAATCAAACCTTCACACAGAAAACAAAACAAACTGGATTGTAAAAATAAGTAATGAATAAGCTATGAGCTATAGTCTTTGAGATAATGTATTCTAATGTTCATTCAAAATCATGGAAAATCAGGGGCTGGAGCAGTGGTTTGCCAGTTACAGCATTTGCCCACCATGAACGATTACATGGGTTCAAATCCCAGCACCCACATGCACAACTGTCAGAGCAATGAAAGTCATGTGAAAATCTCAATGAAAATTGATTCTCTCTGTCTCTCTGTATCTCTCTCACTGTCCTTCTGTGTTTAAAAAAAAAAACACCATGGAAATTCAATTGTCACAATGATGGGAATGGGTGTGTGATACTGGTATTTGGTGGTCAGGGGTTTCAGGTGTCTGAATGTCTGAACTTCCTGAAATCTTGCTAGTGCCTCAGAACATGTCAGTAGTCTACTTACTTCAAAAAGTAATAGGGGAGCAATTTCTTTTTTTGATTTAGTTTAAATAGTTTTGATCAAATAGGGAGTATAGCACTGAAAACAATCTAACGCTATTTCACTGTTTCAAACAAATAAGGAGTTCATTTTTCAAAGGCTAGGTAGTAAATGGGGGATATTAAATTAGGTATTAGGTGATATTCAAGGGGAGAAGCAAGCATTGAGCTGCTGTCCTTTGCAATATTTTCTGACATTCTGATTACAGAAAATAAGTATTGGTCAACGATCTAAAGGATTAAACAAAATAGATAAATAAAAATGTCACGTACTGTGTTATCCTTTTGTTCCTTGCATTTTGGCAAGACAGGACTATGGTTTGGATATGGGCTCAGTGTCCTCCATGTAACTTTCATTGTGAGGTATAAGAGGGTAGACATTTAATCTTAGTATAGTGTTTGGAGAACAGATCAGTGTTTGAGAAGTTCACCAGCCTCCATGACTGGATCTTGATGCCTTTATAAGAAGCAACAGAGAGACAGACAGAATCATAGACATGTTCACATACTCTTTCTTTCATCCATGTGATACGTTTGGACTCTGCTAGCAAGAAGGCCAACACCAGATGTGGCCCCTTGATCTTGTGTTAGTCAAACTCTTTTCTCTGTAAAGGAACCAAGAATTGATAATTTTGTTATTATAGTGAAAAATGGCCTTATATATGTTGCAGCCACTCTTTTTTATTCCTAGTCACCAGCAGGACTTCTTCAAGTTCAAAGTAAAACATTGGGGCAGAATAATGACACTCAATCAATCTCAGAATATCTTAGCTCTAATTTTTTTTGAATCATGATTCTATTGAGTTCTTTTTCTGAGCTTTTTACTTTTTCAACAACAACAACAACAAAAAAAAAAAATAGAAGAGGAGTTTCCTCAAAGTTGACTCCCCACTCCTTTGCAGACTGTTTGTTTACCATGAGCCACTCAAAAGAACTACATTCAAAGGTAGATGGCAACTGGATAAAAACAGACAGGAGTATGGCCTGCCAGCTAGCTGCATCAACGTAATCTGCCTCAATGCTTATCTTGATAAAGTAGAGATATTAATGGACATCCACCACTCCACCGGTGTTATCTGTTTATTTATTTCTCATAACTTGATGCTGCTTTCTCAGAAAGATAAATTGCCCTTCACTGTCTTCCAGAACTGTGTGCCTGTTACAGGTACTCTTCCTTTGTATTTTATAAGAGTAGTGTGTATTTGCTTCCATTTTATGATTCTTTGATTATTTTAATTGTGATCAGGTGAAATATGAGAATAAATACATGTACTCAAGTCACAATCTTAATGGAAAGAGAGGCCTGCATAAAGATAAGCTTTATAAAACTTTCCTAAGTAACAGATATTCACTCTCTTTCATTGCCCACTTTCTCCTGTCCTCTCATATCACACTTTCTTACTCTCTTTTGCTTTTATTTTAAATTTTTAAATGCTTTCTTAGTAGATTTCTCTCTGCATAATTTATTGGAAAAGCATAGGTCAATTCTTTCTGGATCAACTTTAGCACCTGTGTTGTTCTAATATAAAAAGGAACAGCAAAATTTTCTTCATAATTTAAAAATTCAATTTTAATTGGAGTTGAAGAGAAACTTTGATAAACTCTACATATAATATAAATGATATTCTTGGGAAACTATAGCAATTCCACATTCTCCAATTTTACAAATTCTAATTGAAAACCTTTACTTTGTTTCGCCACTCTCTTATACAATGTTGTATTTATTAATCACAATTTTATAGTTTAAAATGTTTTTCTGGTCTTATTACACTCTTGGTGCCTTTGTGTCTCTTCTCTGAAAGTGAGAAAACTTTCAGATTCTTGCCTGCCATAAATAGGACTTGGGAAATCAGATTATCTCCCTTCTCAATGCTAATTCTGTCCTCTCTCTTTTGCTGACTTACAACATATGAATGATTCATAAAATGAATAGTTTCTTTCAGAAACGGACTCTCTCAACTGTGCTACGTGAGGTGGTTGATCATTGATGCCCTGGAACACGTAATGTAGGCAATATCATTGGGTGACATAAATTATCATTTTAGCAGTCTTTTAGAAATAATACTTCCACCATCACCACAATTTTCATACTCCAAGTTTCTTATCTTACAAAACTCCGACTTTAGAACATGAATCATTCACTAGAAAAGGAAGGCAAGCGAAAATTTCTGTCTGACGAATATAAGCTATTATTTCTTTCTGTTTTCCATTAGCCCCTACGGGAATGGTCTTTCCATATTATTTAATCATTATTAAATAATAATTTATGATTATTTTATCATATTTTTAATCATTACTCTTAGTTTTATTATAAAAATCCTATAAAGTAGACCAGCCTCACTTTTGATATGTTAAAAATTTCTTCAATTTAAGAGAAAGCAATGTTATAATTTGGATTTGAAACGTCCCCCACAAACCACGCATGGTGACACTTACCTGTAATCCCCCCAGAGACTTGGGAGGCTGAGGCAAGAGAATCAATGCTAGCTAGTCTCAGCAACTTAGTGAGGCTCTGAGTAACTGAGCAAAATGCTGTCTCAAAATAAACATTTTAAAAATGGCTTGGGATGTGTCTCAGGTGACTAAGTGCTCTGGTATCCATTCCTTGCCCCCAAAATAAAAAATAAAAATAAAAATAAAACATCCTCCAAAGGCCCATGTTTTAAAGGCTTGTGCATCAGCCTGTGGTGTTATCAGGAGGTGGGAGAACATTCAGGACACAGGGCCTAGTGAAACGTGGTTAGATCATTTATTCTGAGACTTTGAAGAGGATTTTGAGACCTCCACCATCCCCCTCTTTGCTCCCAAGCTGCCATGAAGTGAACAACTCTGCTGTGTCATGTGTATTGGACCTCCAGAGGCCTAAGCCACAGGGCAAGTGTGCCTGGAATGAAAACACGGCAACTAAGAGCCAAATTAAACCTTTCCTCCTCGTAAGTTCTTTTCCTCAGGTAATTTTATCTCAGTTACAGAAAGCTGACCTTGAATACTCTGGCACAAAATAAAATTTTGTCTCCTTCACTTTGCATCTTTGTTGTGATTCTAATCTTTCTTGAGGTAGACGGATGTTAGCGGCAAAACAGAAACAGCTGCACATAGACAAATGGGATATAAAAGTACATTAATATCTTTGAAATATCTGTAAACCCAGATATACCCATAGAGAAAACTCCTTTTGACTGGTACAAGTGTTGACATATGACCCAGTGAATTTGAATTTCCACTATTTCTAACACTGAAGTGAACCTTGGGTATTTGCTAAGACATCAAATTGCTGGTTGCTCTGTGATTACCAGATAATGTACTTTAATTCCTAGATCTAAAAATTTAAACTAATCAACTCAATTCTCTACAGATTCCTGATCATGGAAAAATCTACCATTGGTTGTCATTGAAATTATTTTTCTCCACTCTTTAATTCTTTAAAACAAAACAGTTATGACTCTACTCTAATCATTCTAAACAAGATTGAATTAAGTTCTTCAGGAGTTACCTAGTAATATTGTGACTTGTTAAATAATAACTTTAATTCTTAAGTGGAGGAAAATGTATCAAGTAGTTTTGCTTTACCTAATAATAAGATCAGGGCTAAATAAACTACTTAAGGACAAATTCAAATTGCTTTAGATTATGAGTACTTAAAACTGAAAAGAATTTAGAAGTCTAAATTCAGCTTTCCACAACTGTGGCTTTAATCAAAAGTCAGAGGAAAGTTCTTAAAGGTCAATAAATTGTAAGCGGTTAAAATTATTAAAAAAATTTACATGCTATGTTTTATTATTAGATATATGCCTACTTTAATTCTTCTGTTGTTACTTATTTCTGCATAATCACTCTTTAATGTATAAGACAATGCCTTATTTTTCTCCCATATGAACTGAAATATAAAATAACTTCTTATTAAACAAATCTCTAATTTAGAAGCTGCACTTCTAAATTTTTAATGAACTTACATAATCAATTAGAAAATCTCAAGAAAGAAAATTAGTATAATTTAAGCTAAAGTAAAAATTATTCATTTAATCATGGATTATTCATTTAATTGTAAATTGCATAGTAAATATAAAATAATAATAAATTATTTATATTTGTCCCTTAATGTATACATATATCTCTAATAATAAAATTTTACAATTTTATTAATGAAAACATTCCTATCCATCAAAGATGTGAATACATTCTTGAATATGAAACTACACTTGTTAAAAGTCATATTTTAAACTTTTGTTAAATTTTTCTTTTTCCCAGTTCCACATTGAAAAAAAAAATCATCTTAAGACTTGAGATAGAAATTTGGGAGACTATCATGACTGTTCACAAACTGCTGACTCATTAGCTTTTCTTAACTTCTTGGCAAGTGTCCAAATACAGCATTATAATTAAGCAGGTCTGCCATCTTAGGTTTCACCAAAGGTGCCCATTATTGATGGTAGTCAGATGGAATGCCATCTGGTGAAAGCAATTTGTTATTTGAAGAATATTTAATGATATGCCACATTTTATGCACGGTTAAATGTATCATTCTTTAGATACCACATTTTTATTAGGATGTTTACTGTAACTTTAAATAGGTGAGGACTATAATGTTTACAGTCCCAGAGAATTACAGGTATATAAAATATGAAAATGGTTAGATACATGGGGATTTACTTTGTAAATCTACATTTTCTCAACAATAATGTACTACATTTTTTTGGTAATCTAATTACCACCAAATTCTATACAACAAATATTGTCAAAAGGCACAGGGTAAACTACTTCCTTTCTAAAGTGGTTTAGAAGTGTTCTTAAAAACTGGGAACAAACAAAAGAACAGAACAGTGTTGCTGTTTTTACAGAAGAATGCTGGCCATGGATCCCTATAACTATAGTTCAAATTTCCCTCTTATACTTAACATTTATATTTTCTTGCCCAGTAAATTTTATCCCTCTATGTAATATGAGTGCACTAATTGCTTGGTCTATAGAGATGTGTGTACAGAATTAGATATGTAAATGCACAGGGAAAAGTATATAAATTTATCTAAATATTAATAATTAGTAGTTATTTTCTTATTATACTTTTAAATGAGAATTTCTTGTAATAATGGTGAATGTTTTTATGAATTCTTCATAGTACCCAGGACTTTTTCTTGTATATAGTTGGTTGTTAATACATTTTCATTTAATTTGAATAAATTTAATCTTTATAAAATGAGATAGAATCTAAAAATTAAATTACAGAATATGGCAAATTATCCCTAGGGCTATAAATCCAGCATAAATAAAAATCAGTGGCACCATTTTGGTATCCATTTGGTGACGTCCATATCATATTTAAATTCTGCATTGGTCCTATGCAGAATCTCCACAGAGCTATATTTAGAAGTATCACCGTTCTTTGGTACTCCTTCCCCTTTTCCCCTCAGCACAGGCATCCCTTTGATGTTGGGTGAAAGTGAATAGTGCTTTTTCTCAATGGATGCTACATCTTAAACATGTAATGTCATCCAGATGACGTTCATGAATTAAATATTAAGCACTTAAAGACCTCATGTATAAAATTTTCTACTTTATGATTCATACATAAAATTTTCAACTTCAAAGAGAGCACAAGATAATAATATCTTTACATTTGCAGTTGGCTATATTCCAGGCTCCTCATTTTTTTGTTGGGGGGTATGGTTGTCATTCACTCTATTTTGATATTGAGATTATTTTGAGGTGGTTTTGAAATTACTGTGATACAGTTACTATTTCTTCCACAATGACATCTTTGGTTCTGTGGTACCATTTTGGTTTACTCGTTATAAGTATGATTTATTTGGAATTTTCCTCACTCTTTGCTCATATCCACAACTTCTGTTTTTTGTTGTTTTGTTTTCATATGACCTTTTCTAAAATCTTCTTATTGTCCAATTAATATCCTATGAAAATTAGGGTGCTATTTGGCCCTACTTTATCATCAGTATTTTCTAAAAGGCCTTGGTCCTTCATAGAAGCATGAAACAACCATGCTTCCAGATATTGATTGTGAATCTATATTTTTGCATCAGTACACACTCAGGAGACATTTATCTTTAAAGGTGAATAAATATGTGTAAAGAAATTACAAAATTGTTTTTCAAGCCCCATTTGCATTTCACAGTTTGGATGTTTAAGTATGTGTATGCCTGTTCCCAATGCTGTCTAGGGTATAATGACCCTCAGTTGATTTCATTTGATTGCTGTTTGACTATTCTGGATAAATAGTTCTTAGCATTTGCTGGATTACCTTCCTGGCAACTTACATGTTGTGGTTGTGTACACTCTAGATTCAAAGAATGAATTGACTCCATTGAGTTGAAAAGAGTTATTATAAAAATAAACAGTTTGCCAAATGATATTCGCTTTTTCTGATTATTCAGAAAACATGTCATGCTATGTTTCTGAATAATAATGTTGTAAGATTATCATCATCCAGACCTGCTTTTATCATCCAACTCAATCTGATGCTTTTAGTCATTTCTTGTAGGGAAGATGAAGTGTTTGTAATCATTCATGGTCGTAAAGATGAAGATTAACACTACATCACTCAAAATTCAATTTAATAGAGCATATCATGTCATAACAAGGACCTTTCTTAAAACTCTAATCCTTATTTCTTTTCTCCTCCAATTTTCCACATAAAACTCAAGCTGTATAATTCTCAAATTATATGTAAGCAATGTATAGAAAATTTTTTATCTGATTGAAAGATTGTTTTGAAATAACCAACAATTATGATCCTATTTTCCCCATCTGAACTTATGATTAAACTACAGTAATTAGCTGTATTTTTGCTGGGAGAGACACAATAATTATTTTGTCTCTAGTTTCCTGAAATTATAACAATATTTCAGACCATACAATTAGGAACAACTAGTTGACACAAATGTAAACACAAAACACATTATAGCCAGTATCTTCAGACACTTAAAGAAATCTAAATTTAAAAATATCACCGCTAATCTTCTGAATATAAAAATCTTACAATGTGCTCATGTTCCTTAATGCATTTCCTTATAACATAGTTAAGATTTATGAAGGAAAAAATGTGAAGATTTCTCTTTTATATATATATGGTTACAAAGGGAACATGGAGATAGATCAGAAATAAGGACTAGAGAAAATGACTGTCAACCTTAGGACCAGATAAACAAAATAATTTGTGGTTTCTTTTATTTAATAACCCCCATGAAACTGGGGGTCCAACTTCATGCTTTCTGTATCACTAAGACTGTATACAAAGGAGGTTGGTCTTCCAAGTGCCTAAAGACGTTGTAGTTTAGAACCAAGAGTCACTAGGGAAATGTGCTAGTGGAAAGGATAAAAAAAAAGCAAGAAAACCAAAGAGAAGTTTTTCTCTTCTGTCTGCTTTTTTTTTTCTTCCTCCTTAACTGATAGAATCTAATGTAAGAAAAACTTTTAAAAGAATTAGCGAAACATACAATAGAGAGTCCACTTGCCAACATAAGAGTCCAACAAACGGGTAGACCAACACACTGCTGTTTCCCTGTTACAGGAAAGAAGTAATCTAAACAAATAGAAGTAATAGCATATGAGCCTGGTCTACCTATACTGTAAAGTTGAAAAAAAAATGTTTCTACTATCTTAGGTTCTGCAACTGGGATCCTGGAAAGGAAACTGAGAAAATACAGGAAAATACAGATTAACAAGAAAAATAAACAGAATTTATTAAATACATACAGCAAGTATACACATTGGAAAAACTCAGTTGAAACTTGTGACATAGATTTCTCTCAGCAATGTCTTTGGGCTGGTAAGAGCCCAGGGTTGTCTGTGGTAATTACCAGTCTAAGAGCCATTTTTCATAGGGTTTATTGATATGTAACAATAGTAAAGTTCTTATAAGACTAGTATAGAAATCTTATTACTGCCATATTCTACATGTTCCCTTATAAGCTGAAGTTTTATGCTCACACTATAATTGTCCCAAACACTTATCAGACCATTGTAAAGTCTTTTCCATTTGCCAACAGGGGTTGTTCTCAGGTGTCTCAATTCTTCCCTCACTACATGTCTAGTGGTATCTCCAATACCAAATTCACACAAGACAATGACTTTGGATTGAGGTGATATTGCAGCTGTCAAAGTAATGTTAAGGGAAGAAAATGGTACATATTCATCTTCACATTACAGGCAGTTTGGGGTATGGAGTGTACAGGGAAGACCACTGACCATTTAAAATTTTTAAGGGTTACCAGCTTAAATGAAAGAGCTCCTACTTTTCTTATACTACAAGTTAGAATTTTTCTGAGTTGAGATGAATTCACATACAAATAAACTACCTCACTATAGCACCAATCAATTTCCCTCAAATGCATAGAGATATCAGGGTAATGAAGCTGGATATGCTAGATTATGTCAACTGAGAATAAAACTGACTTAATTGAGAATAAGGATAATTACATTTACTTAGAGCTACTTAGAATTGCAATCTGGGAAAACAGATTTAAGCAGTCTTCAAAATATTCTCAGAGGTTTCACAAAATACTGGCCGTATTTAAAGCTTAAATCTGTAAAGGGAGAGGTGATTACATAGCTTACTTTTAAAGAATTGAGATTGATACTGTAAATATTAAATCAATCCCTAAGAAAGGGGTTGAGTTTTATTTCAATCTATAGGTGATTTGGGGGAGTGGATAGGAAAGTTTCACAATGGTTATAAAATAAAGCTAGCAGAATTGCATTTTGACCTAGTCCAAAGGCCAGCATGAATCTGGTTAGGCATCCTAGTTCAATGACTCAACTGAAAATTGTCTGAGATCTGAATAATAGAGCCCTCCTGGCTCCATTTAAGTGACCTTAACCAGTGATACCCCATGGTTTTTCATTTTTCATTTTGACATTCATAATGGCATCTGTGATGAGCTTGATTTTCAAACTAGAGTAATTATAGTGGTAAAGGAAATAGTTAACTAATACTCTAGGGAGAAGCAGATAGTACAAAATTCTGCAGAAAAACTTATATTCTTCAGTAAGGTAAAGCAGAAGAAAGAGATTACTGATGATAGAAAACAAAAAAGGTAAAGGTCATAGCAATGTTATACAAAATATAGGCAGTATAGAGTTAGAGTCTGGTTTGGATTGGCCAGAAATAAAAGATACATGGACAATGGGTAAAGAAGTAAAATTATAAAATTGACCGAAATGTTAGATCTTACAAAGAAACTTTACCCATTTTCTTGGTTTTAAATATATTTTAGCATTGAAAATGCTATTTTAAAAAATAGTATGAACTTTTCCTGGATACGATTTCTTTACAGTTCACTTTAAAATATTTCACTATAGAAGATATGAAATGTGATATGTCGTTAGTTTAATCTATACCCTTCATGTGATAGATTGTCTTAATCAAGAATCATGTCATAGGTCTGGCATACTGGGATTGGCTAAAATGAAATAATCTACTTTCTAAATCTCAGGAAAATAATAGGTTTCCAAATTAGCATTGTATCATAAAATGGATTTGCATAGGAGAATTCTGAGGCTTAATCATAAAATGGGTGTTAGAAACATATTCTCATTGTAAGAAATTATAGTACTGAACATACGTTGATTGACAAGAAGTTTCCTAGATGTTTTACTCACTTGCATTTAAAATCTGAGAAATCCAGAGGATTTTCCTCATACCTATAAGGATCCTAACTGTTTTCAAGTGGAGAACATAAAAAATGAGGGAAAACCTGAGGATTTAACCACCATATTAATAATTAGCAAAACTGCAAAGAAATTCCAATTGGGCAGGAGTCAAGACGAGGTCGTTAGATCAAGAAAAAATGTGAACTTGAGATCTGAGCTGTCATCTCAGTTGTGCACTGGAAAATATTTATTTTCATTTACCTGAGCATCAAGAGTCAGCAGAAATAAACTTCTCTCCCTGAGGACTTGCCTCCCTCCATTCTTGGTCCTTCCTCTAAAATCATCTAGTTTCCCACCCTTACCATGCTGCCAATAGTCTAGTTATGTATTATGTGTAATCTAATTACACATTTTAAATTAATTTTACATTTTAAAATAGTTCATGGTAGAGGAATTTTCTCAGTACCTGATTATTACCATGAAATTTCCTCTTGGCACACAAAGAACAAAATACTTACTATCTAAAAATTTTTAGAAAAAATGTTTCCTGATACCTGCAATGTGACATTTTTTAATAGGTTGAGTCTCAGCATAACAAAATGCTGGACCTGATTCAGGGGAAAACAGGGCAAGTTCCGTAACAAAGGAGTGGCAGAGGGATTTATCCTACACTTGCAGGAGCTAAGGGAGTACACCAAGGACACGTGTGAAGATGCTGGGCCACAGGGGGAGACAGATACTGAAAAGGAATCCACACCCTTGTACCTAGTTTTTATGGTCATTTTTGTAGCCATATTAATTTATCAAAAACTTATAGGGTTAAAAAACCCTACATATTTATTAAATTATAATTCAGTATGTCTTTGGTCTAACATGGGTTTTACTGGGCTGCACACAAGGTGTTGCTCTGCCTGCATTACTCTCTTGATAATACTGGGGAAAAGACATTTCTTTTCCTTTTTCAGTTCCTGGAAGCTGCTCAGGTTCCTTGACTCATGCTTCCTTCCTCTGTTTTCAAGGACAGCAATATTTCACTTTCTCAATGCTGCTTTTTCATGATGCCTGTTTCTTTCCATGGATGCAAAACAGTTCTCTGAAATATTATTAGACATCAGAATAATCCAAGAAGATCTCCCTAACTCAAGGTGCATAACATAAATCACAGTTCCATCATTCTTTCTCCACATTTAGCAACATAATCATCAATCCAGGGATTAAAATGTGGACATTTATGGGAGTCCATATTCTCTCTACCGTGTTGTTCCTATTACTTTGGGAAAAATATTCAGAAATTACCCAGAGTACTAAAAATTCCACTGGTATGGCAGAGTGCTGATATTAATTGGACCAAATGAACAAGAAGTGTCAAATAAATTATTGGCCTTGGTAAGACGAATTGTCCTCTACTGAGTAAGATATAAACACAATGAACTATGAGAGTGGGGGTGGGGAATTTACTATCAAAGAATGAAGAAAGAAAGATTGCAGGCTTGGTTCATTAATGGTGATAGGTCTTATTTATATTTATACTAGAGAAGTAAATAAGTGGAAGTGGCTCAACACCATGGTCATGATAGAAAGCAGAGGAAAAAGATTCCCAATGAACAGTGATATTGGTGATGTACTTGATTGATAATCTAACAGCCTAGACAACAGAGTACTCATGTATGCCTTATATGTCTGTACAAAACATAAAGACCCCTGTTTGCTACAGAGCAAAAGGCAGGATTCTAGAAGTGAGACAGTGATGAGATTTAAGTCTGATTATGCTGCATGCATGTAAAACATCAAAAGCAGCATATCAAAGTCTTAAAAAGTGAACTGAGAATGAATCCATGACTCACAGAAAAGCAAGCTAGAACTTTGGTCAAAACCTACATGAAAAGCAATAAGTAGAAAGCAAAACAAACACAATAATGGAATATTATAACAGGATCCAGATTACACACTAAATAATATTCAAGATGTACAGGATTCAAAAAAATATCATTAGATATACAAAGAACCTGGAAATTATGTGATCAAAATTGAAGAAGATGGCGACCAACATAAATCAATTACAAGACATCTCTGCTATTATAATGAATAAATTCTTTATAGCAGTTATTCTATTATGATTAACAAAATATAATTAAACACATCTGGACTATCTTGGAAGTAAGTACATTCACTGATATAACTTTTAAAATTTACAGAGGAGGTTCAATAGAAGAATTTAGATGAAAAAGAAAGCAGTGGATGATTTGAAAATACACCAAACGGTATCATCTAACCCAAAGAATGGAGAATTTAAAAAGCCAGCATAAAGAAGAAAGAAGAAATAAATAAAAAAGAAAGGAGAGGAGGTGGAGACAAAGAAAAACATTAACAGAACATGAAAAACTTATAAAGTGTGATATCCCTGTATGGAAGAACCAAATGATCTGTCTTTGGTGACTACAAGAGAAGAAAGCATTTGGAACAGAAAAAAAAAAAAACCACTTGTTAAAACACTTCCATTTCAAATTAATTGTTCATCATATCGCATAGTCTCAAGTAGTTGCAAAGGAGGATGGAGGGTGGCTGTCTTCTGGCATATTAGAACCCAGAGTCAAGATATGAATTTGAAGGTCTACATACTATGTGTGTAAATATGTTAAATTAATTAATCAAAGCATATTTTTATAGAGTAAAGTGACTTTTATTCTGCCTCCTTAACAACTAAATTTGAGGATCCTTCTCTGGGTGATTACTGACTCATCTGGCTTCACTTCCCACTCCTTTGTCACTTGACATTCTCAATAATTATAAAATGTTCTGGAAAAGCATCACACTGGGGCAAATGAGAACTGGCCAGAGGACCTGAGCTCCATTCCAGTCCCCTCTAGAAATAGGATATCCTTTACCACTTTGGCCCAGCATGTCATGTTGCTTCTGAGGTACAAAGCCCAGGCTGCATTGCTTTCTGAGGTATCACAGCTGTGGTGCAAATGAAAGAGGACACCACAAGACTCTATCTGTCCTGAGCATTTTTTTTCAGTCTTGGGGCCCTAGTTTGTAATGAATCCTAGTGTTTGTTGTCCCTTACTGGCTATTTGTAAATAATAAAACCAATTCATTTAGTTCATTTTGGATGTTGGTATTCTTTCACACCACTTTTCACCAACCTAGTAACCAGTACAGAGTGAGCCTGTTTTAAATAAATACATAGTGACATATAAGACCAGAAATTGAAATATTTGAGACTCCTCAGAACTTTTTCCAAGATCCTGGTAGTGTAGAAAAAGTGTGCCACTGTCTTACCACTATCTAATATACTATGATTCACTCCAATTATTATCTTACCACTTTCTCAGTTCTTCACTATGAAGGGTCTAAAAAACACTTGTACAGACACTCAAGCTTGTGCATACAAATCCTAACCTCACCCTATGTAAAAAGCCATTCCTTAGTCACAGGACTGTACGTAGGACTGTACCTACACTTTGTTATATTATTCTTAGGAGGAGACTCTGAGAGAAAAGGCTTTTATATGCTCTAAGAGCAGTCCCTGGATGTTTTAAAAGGAGAATTCCTGGATTCTGGGAATCATGGACGAGAGGACAGGTGCTGGCTGAGGACATCTGTTGGAATCTGTAAGGTTCTCTTCCCATGAGGAGGAAGATGACCGGTAGTGGCCAAGATTTGGGGCTTGAAAACGAGCTGTTCCTGGTTTAAGAGTACTACAGGATGAGAACTATAATGTTTTCCTTGGGCACATTTTCAAAATAAACTTTAAATTTTGTTATAATGAAAAAGCAGAAAATAAATGTTAGAGAATAAGTAGGTCATGATATCTTTCACAGAACTCAGAAATGGTAATCTTTTTTGTCCTATTTGACATTATATAATTACATTTATCTTAAATGCCTCTTCTTAACAAATTTTCAGACAATTATTGAAAATTATTGCTATAAAAATTAAGATACTTGGGTTGGAGTGCTGGCTCAACAGTTATGGAACCAGCCTGGCATGCATGAGTACACAGGTTCAAACCTCAGCACCACATAAGCAACGAACTGTTCAAGCAACAAAAGCCACATGAAAAACTAAAAAAAAAAAAAAAAAAAAAAATAATAATAATAATAATAATAATAATAATTCTGTCTTCCTTTCTCTCACTGCCCCTCTGTCTTAGAAAACAAAAATTAGGTACTGAACTTCACAGAAACCTTTGCTATACCCAGTGTTTATACCTACTTTCTCATCATTTTATCCCTTAAAATATCTTAATCTTCTCTTAGTTGTTTGAAGTTCATATTAAATAATTCCAAGTAGCTACATAAAATTCAAAATAAAATGATACATGTATAAAATATAAAAGCTCATTGTTTGGTCTTCACCTTGCATAAGGTCATGCCTTTACCATGTGAACAATTGGATTCTTAGTAATTGTGTTCAATAAAAACATGAATCAATGACTGCAGAAAGTGATGATAACCTCTATATATAATATCTATGGTCTGGGTCTATTTTAAATAGAATTTAAAATAAATATATGACATATATTACATTTTAAAATAAATATATTACATATATTTAAATATATTACATATAAAATAAGTATATTACATATATTATATATTAATAAATATATTACAAAGTCAAGAGTATCTTTCAGCATTTTTAATAGCAAGTGTGACTAAGAGCCATGAATAAGTATTAGATTTATGGCTCGTTGCCAATTTATAGGAGTCATTTTCAACTTGGAAATAAAACCCATAAAATAAACAAAATGAAATATATTTATTTTCATAAAATTGAAGTTAAGCCTATGTGATAACACACATGAACATACGTACAGTTGAAATCATTAGCAATAATATTTTACATTTTTATAATCACTCTACTCTTTAGTAAGTTATGACTTAATTCTTTCCATGGCTTTCTGGAAGTGAAAAATAGCTTTGTTAATCATACAACCATGCATCATGCAATTTCCAGGTAGACATATTTTGAGAATGTAGGGATTTCTTTCGATATTGATAGCCTCACATCAATCACTGTGAGCACTGCGAGCAACAGATCACAGGTGTGTAGAAGTATTATACCTTTCTTCACCCACCACAAAGATCATAGCCAACATTTCTCTATCAAAAAATAAAGGTAAATAAGATGAAATTTTGCAAGATATGAAAGCCTCAGATACGCAGAACCCAGAACCCTGTGAGTGGAAAGATATTTTTGGGTTAATTTAGGTTCAGTGACAATGTAGAGCCATGTAGAAGTACACCTAAACAAAAGAAAGATTTAATGATAATAAACTAAGTAAAGAAATCCAGCAAAGTTTGTCTCCCAGACTTTTCTTATTCTTTCTGTGTAGCATTCCTTCCTCCCACTTATGGGGCAGGTTTCCTTTGGAATGAGGGTCTTCAAGGGAGAAGTCAGAAAAGGGGAGTCACCTTTGTAAGTTTTTTGTTTACATTGGTGCAGAAGACCTGAGAGATAGGAGGAAAAGAGATGGTCAGAAAGATCTTGCTTCAAAGTCATTGCAGCATTCTTTAGTTCAAAGTATTCACCTTGCCAAGGTGCCATACTTTGTGGCACTACATAACAAGCACCAAAAAGTGGAAAATTGTGAAGGTTTTATGCAATTTTATGGAATATATTATGCTCAAATCTGAAATGGAATAAGCCATCCAGATAATCATTAGGGAGTAGATAGAAGAGTAAAAATGGAAGGGATGCAGTGATGCCAACAGTAATGCCCTTTGATTAAATAAATATTTAATGTGGAGAGGTGATATCTATGAAATACACTTTCCAAACTTCTCATATAAACATACATATACACACACACTCCAAATTTATTACTGCATCTAGATCTCGACTCAAATGCATAAGTATTCTATTTTTTTCCTTAAGAAAGTGAGAGAATGAGAGAGAGAGAGAGAGAGAGAGTTAATTTTATTTTTTCATCTGTTTTTTTGCTTTTCCTCCACTTAGTTGTGTACATGGTACTGGGGATCGTACCTGGGTCCTCAAACATGCCAGGCATCTACTAATCATTCAGCCACCTCTCTAGCCCTACATAAGTATTCTTGACAGAGTTGATACTTCACTCATATGTGCATTATACTATCAAGTCTTGATAATATAAAAATTTTTCCTTTTGTGTAAATCTATTAACTTTGGAAAATTTCAAATAGTGTTGATGTATGAGGGTTACAAGTCATACCCATTATCTCTCATATCCGCACAAATTTAGAAACTGTGAATATTTGTAAACTGCAATATTTACTAAAATGTAAGATTAGGCACAATTGTATTTTAAAATAAATTATTATTATTATATTAGTGATTTTTTGAAGACATGACGCTTTGTGACATAACTATTAACATGATTTTTCTATTTCCTTCTTAATTTTATAAATATATTTTAATTAGAAATAATGCAGGTTTACAGTTACATTGTACATGGATAAGTGAAAATTTACCAATATTTGAAAAACAGTAATCTTATCAAATCCAAAGTAGACAAATCCGTATTAAATCCAATTTCCAAAAGCACTTGTATATTAATACCATTAATTTAAAATCCCTATATTGTAGGGATTCTTTTTTCTTCTTTTTCTCCTTCTCCTTCTTATTCTTCTTCTCCATCTTCTTCTCCTTGTCCTTCTCCTTTCATTCTTTTTGGAGGTGCTGCATATCAACCTCAGAGCCTTACTCATGCTATGCAAGTACTCTACCACCGAACTACACTACCAAATCCTCCACCCTGCCATCCCTAGACATTAATTATTGTTTTCTTTTTATTGTTTCAAATTAGCTATACATAACATTTGGATTCATTTTGAAATAATTATAAGAGCATGGAATATAATTTATTCTAATTGATTTTCCAGTACTTCCACTTTCCTACCCTCCTCCCTCCCTCTGTTCCACTTCCTCTACTTTACTGATATTTCTGCTATTTAATTATAGGGCTTTTTTTTGTTTTGTTTTAGTGTTCTGGGATATGCATGATGGTCAGATTCAGTGTGGTATATTCATATATGCATATATAAAAGGTAGGTCAGATTTATTCCACTGATCTACCATT
>PVKS010031326.1:0-23534 GCA_004027875.1 Aplodontia rufa | reverse complement strand
TCTTCTTCTTCTTCTTCTTCTTCTTCGCAGTGCTGGGGATGGAAGCCAGGACCTCATGCATGCCAAGCAAGTGCTCAGCCACTAAGTTACACCCCCAGCCTGTGCAGATACTTTCTAATGGGTTAGGTATATTTAAGCTTTCTAGAGCATTATGCCTTAAAATACTAATAACGTGTGGTAGTGGACTGAATGAGACGTCTGAAAAGATATATCCAAGCCTTAACCCCCAGAACATGTGACTGGGACCCTATTTAGGAAAAGGCTCTTTGCAGATGTAATGAACTTCGGGGTCTTGAGATGAGAGTATCTGGGATCATTCAGGTAAACCCTGAAGCCAGTGGCAAGAGATAGGAGACAGAGAAGGAGAAGCCACTGACGTAGAGGAGAAGGCCACATGAAGAGGGAGGGAGAGATTGTAGTTACACAGCCACTAGTCAGGGACAACCTAGAGCCAACAGAAGCTGAAAGAGCAGGCAAAGACTCTCCCACCCTCCAGAGCCCTCACAGGGGCCTCAGCCAAGTCCTGCTAACACTTCAATTTTGGGCTTTTGGCCTGCAGAACTGGGAAAAGACAAAATTACGTTGTCTTAAGCCACATGCCTGCAGTGACTGGTATGATAGCCTAGGATAGCCTAGCTTGTTAACCTAAAGGAATGGTATCGTCGCCTCCTGAGTATGTCTTGATAGGGACGTAGAGGACAGAGCCGAGTATCATGAAGGGACAAGTCCTGGATGGAGAGCAGGAACCTGGAGTTGAACTCAGCTGTGCTCACTAGTACACAGCCCAAATGACAAAGTCCTCCAAGCCTCGGCTTTTTCCTTTATGAAGTCTGCCTCACAGGGTGGCAGAAAAAAATGAAAATTTCCTTCTACCTGGAGATGGGCTTCTCCATTTGGACAGGCTGGGCTCGTACTGCATCAGTAACTGGGCCTGTGATTTCGAGCTGTGGTTCTCCTCTATGAAAAGGGCACAATGACACCACCACGCAAGCACACTGGCAGAGCAGATGAAATTACCACTGTAACCAGCCCGCCCCGGGCCTGGAACCCAATAGCCTGAGAGGCCTTCGATAAACAGCAGTTGCGGTTATAATCTTATCATTATTGCCCCCACCCGGGCAAGCCCTGTTCCGCACTGGGTCAGTCCGAGGTTCTCCTAACATTTTTACACACCGAGCTGTGTTCTCAGAAAAGATTCGGCTTTTCCTGTTGGAGATGGCCTCAGAGGGTGGGCCGAGAGGAAGCTGCAGATTTCTACACAGCCTGCAGCCCTTACCACAGTAGCCACTGGGAGTAGCCAGAGGTCTGTGGGGCCAGGAGAGCCAGCAGTCTCTGTTGGTCCAGAGATAAGCCATCAGACCCATGGTGGTTGGAAGGAGCAGGAACACGGGGGAAATGCCTGTGAGCCGATAGCCAGTTGTGCCTTAGAGAAGCAGGTTAAACGGCTATTTCCTTGGAAGCCATGGAGAGATTCTGACTTAATAATTCTGGGCAGGGAACTAAAAATAAACCCTTCCCCAGCCTCCTGCTAGTTCCAATGCAGCGTTGTCTGCAGACCACACGGAGAAATGCTGCCTTGAGTGAGCAAGGAAAGCCAGTGCGGGGCGCAGGCCACCCTGGGGCAGCAGGCCCTGTGCTGTGATTTGGAGCAGGGGACCTCTGCTCAAGGTTCCTAGAGCCTTCTTAGGATCTCTGAAATCTATAGCGCTATTCCTTAGCTTCAAGTCCAAGAGAGTTAACCTCTTTTTTTCCACCACTGTTAACACCCTGACTCAGATATGCTCCTTGAGTGTGCTCCAGCTCGGGGTTGGAGAAATCCAGAGGCAGCAGCTTTGGAGTTGGTGGCTGCCTTGGGTCAGCTGAAGAGCACAGAAGGGGAAGAGCCTCAGGAAGGTATGGAGGGGTGCTAGGGACCACCTTCCTCTACGGTACTTTTTAATTTTGCCCTGTGGAGGGAGACGGAAAGAGGAGTCCACTGTCCCCAATGGTGGCGCCAACCAACAAAACAAAGTAATCACCAATTCATTCAATTTGTCTATCAGATCCCTCTGGGCTGCAAAGGGGCTTCCTGCAGCCTTCAAGGTCAAGTTGTGAAGAACACTTATCTACGGGACTTGGTACAAAACAAAAGAAATCTCATTTTCTCTCAAATTTAATTTTATCCTGTGCTCTGAGAGTGTGATCCTATCAGGACCGGAGTGTAATAGCCCAGCTGGAGTGGATCAGATTGGATTTGCGATAGCGCCCTCAGCTCCCGCGTGGCAGGTGGGTCACCCAGCTACCTGTGTGCAAGAGTGTAGAGGACGACGACTCTCTCCTCCCCAGCTCCAGCAATGGATCCTGTCACCCTTTGCTTTAACATATGATCAGGGGGACTAAGGCACTGACAATGTCTTGCAGTTCCAGGCTGAGATGTTTCTACTACAGGTTCCCCCAGGGAAAACTGGGTTGTGTTAAGCTTTTCTAATCACTGGAAATGACAACAGGTTCACAGCCCTAAACCAGGCTCCCAGGAGCAGGCAGGAATGTCAGGCTGATGTGGTGTGCTGTTCAGCCCAGGAGCACAGGAAATGTGGAAATGTGGAGGGGAGGACCGCAGGGCCAGTAGGCTGTGAAGTGGTCACGAGAGAGTGTAGGGACAGGCAGGACTGGCCTAGTAAGCCTCTGCAATCTCCAGACTGGGGCCAGGACTATCAGAGGCATGGAGCTAGGCAGCTACGAGGGGTCTGGGGAGACCCCAGGGTCAGCAGTGAAAGAACAAAGCCAATACCTCTGTCAAAAGGCCAAAGATGAGATTTGGAAACCAAGAGTTCTACAGGTTCAAAATAAGGTTAGAGGTAAGAACTGAATGATTCTTTAAAAAAAAAAAAAAAGCCTTGGGGTGCTCAAGGCTCTCTTTTCGGGTGTTGTTAATGACAGTAGGGAAGATGCAGTCCTTATTAGGGTAAGTGAAGAGAAACCCAGATGTAATACCTACAAGAGATGAAAGTGAGCAGAGTTGAGGCCTGGCTCCCCTCTCTGTAAGTAAGTTAGCATCAGCCGTTTAGGCCGGGCCTCAGACACATGCTGAACTCTGGGGAGAGGCTTTCTGCTGTGACCTCTGCTCAGTGTGCTCCTGAGGGCACACAGAACTCTTGGGGACCCAGAGGCCTTCCTACCATAGCTGCTAAGCTGCATGCCCCACAAAAGATCAGAGGTGAAAGGTTGCTTGACACCCATGAGTCCCAGGACAGGTCTGCAAAGCAGCAAGTCCTCATTCAGCTTTAAAGAGAGGAGTTTTTCCTTAGGGCCTGCAGGAAAGAGGGACTCTGGTCCTATCTCTAGAAACTGCAGGCAAATAAAGCCTTTCAAGGGAAACTTCCTTGAACTTGTAGATTATTATCTAGGCACGGCAGCACATGCAGGTAATCCTGCTAACTTGAGAAGCTGAGGCTGGAGGATCGCAAGTTCCAGGCCAGCCTCATTAACTTAGCAAAACCCTGTCTCAATTTAAAAAGTCTAGGGATGTAGTTCAGTGGTGGAGCACCCCAGTGTCCAAAAGCAAAAACAAAAGCAGAACATGGAAAGGAAGACATCGTAGTTTATCGAGGAAGTATCCATCAGAGGCAAATGACAAGTTGAAAACAATTGTGCTACTTGTCATTTGATAATGACAATGGTAATGACAATTATTTAGTGGTTGCCTCGTAGTAGGCCTGGGGTTGGTACTGCGTGCTCCTCACTATGAGCCCAACAGCAGCCTGCAGACTCTTTCCCTCCCTCTCCTTCTCTCTCTCCTTTTCTTTCTCTTTCCTCTTTGGCAAATAGGAAGACCTGGCAAATTAGGAGCATTCTGGGCTCTGTTTCTAAGATGCATCTCAGGTATTTTGGGGAATCCCTTTCTTACCATGGTATTTAGCTTCACCACTATACCTTCTTTTAATGAATAAAACACAGCCTTTCTTAGCTGTCAGGGCCATTTCACACTAAATTTACTTGTGCTCCTAAAACTACCTGAGAACTCAGCTGAGTTCTGCTGGCAAAATAAGGTAAGCTGGACGGTTTGCAAAAACATGGGCTGAACTCACCACCAAGGGGTGGCGGATGGACCTGCCCTCCATGTGGCCAGTTGGCACCCGACCACGCTTGAGAGAATGGGGTGGGGCGAGGAGATTAATTAACTTCCGGTTCATCTGATTCACAAATGCTAAAAAGACTAATGCTGACCAGGACTGAGAAGGGTGTGGGAGCAAAAGGGCATCTTCCAATATCAACGATGCAATCTTTGTGGAATGTGACATAAAATCATGCTGAAATTAAAAATGCAGAAGTCTGATTGGCAAATCCTTATTAGGGGACCTCAGTGCGGAAGTGTGCATGTGTGTACACAGATTGTGTACGCAAACACATACGTGAAACGCATATTGAAGAATATTTCTCCTGGCATTATTTGTTAGGATAAAAAACAAGAAAGATGTGGATACTCAACATTTAGTAAATTTTTACTTGTCTCTGCAATGGAATGTTCTATAGTTATTTTAAAATTAGTTACAACTCTAGATCTACAGATTGGGGGACAAATTGTAGGGCACTGTGTGGTCAATAATCCCACTTGCCCAATCACACACACACACACACACACACAAGAGAATGTGTGTGCGAATGTGTGTGTGAGTGTGTGAATCTTGCTCCCATGTGAACATAGAAAAAGCCATGGAAGTATGCACACCCCAAACTGTGAACACGAGTTGTCTCACTTGAGTGGAAGTGGAGGGATCACATGATGTTAACTCTTTCTTTACATATCACTACACTGTTTTACATATTATAAAAACACATAATGCTTTTTGACTAAAATAAAATTCTAAAATCATGTTTGAGTCTATTTAGGGAAACCAGGAGTCCTGTACCTGTTTCCATCAGCGCTAGCAATGTCAACAGGTGGTTCTTCAGGAACACAGATTGCACTGAAGGAAGTGGGGCTGGAAGGGTAAAAGCCAGGCAATGGCCCTAGAGGGCGTTGTGAAGCATTCTGAGCTCTGTGGAGCATCTCAGCCTGGACCTCCAAGGACAGTGCCACCTGGGATCTTGTAGAGTGGCCTGTTCGTGAGTGCACTCTGCGGCTTCATTATTAAAAGAGTCACTTCACTTAACAAACGAAAGAAAAGTAGTTTCGGCAAAAGTGCTCCTCCAATCGCATCCTTGTGATGGGGAGAGTAGCATGGCCCCCCTCCCAAGGCTCAAGAGTCCCCAGCTGCGCAGAACGGAGGCCTCTGGAGCTTTGGCCGGTGGTGAAGTGGGACACCGATGCTCCTGAGAGAGTTTAGGAGAGACAGTAAAATGGCTAGGTAGTCAGGACCATGGGCCCCATCCAACCACACCCAGAAGCCAGCCAGCAGAGAGTGATTGACAGGTATGCTCAGGACCTTATGCAAAAGACCACGAGGCTCACCTGTGGGAGCAACCCCTGCGTCCCAGAGGCAGGAGAACTAAGAAGTGGGGGTGGACACAGATGGGAACTAGGAAAGAGTTGCTACCTGTTTTGCACAGATTTTAACCAATGATATTGATGACCAGTTTCGATGTCTGTTTTACATAGATTTCAAACAATGATGTTAGTGTTTTTCACAGCGCCTGCTTTACATGCATCTTAATCAAGGCTCACACCCAAACCAATGTAAACTCCGGCCTAACCTACATTAGACTCTGTCCTGCTTCCAGGTACACCTCACCTTGTGGAGTCTGCTCTCTTACTCCTTTTACTCTTCCTTTCCTGGTTGTCTGTGGATTTTATTCTTCAAATTCGCTAGACAAGAACCCAGAAAATTGTCGCCAAATTCCCGGGGTAAATTTAAACACTAGGAGCTGTAACGCAACCCAGCAGTTAGCTGGGGAGCTGCTCACACTATTTTGGCTGCAGAGATTTGCAACCAGCCCAAATCCCCAGTTTTAACTGGGAAGAGCTGCAAACACTGTAAACAGGCTACTTTGGCCACAGAATTCTGTAGCCAACCCAACTTCATCCACCAAGGGACCAGAGAAACCGACCTCATCTCAAAAACCCTGCCTCACTCCCACCACAGGTTTGCTGAGTTCACTCTTGCTCTTAACACACAAACTCTCATTCCTACATCAGATTATTCCATTTTACTTGGAATCTGGGGACCATAGAGTTGGTTAAGGCTGAACAACAGAACTCCATTAGATGAAAAACTGTAGCAAGACTTGGTAATTCTTTGGATGTGTAAAGCCACCTTGCAGTCTGCAAAAAGCTTTGGTGTTAAGAATAATATTGATATTAACCTCTACTAAGTGCCTGCTTATTACTGTAGGTCTTAACTCATTCAGTCCCAATATTGCATTATATATGAAGTCTTGTGGTACCTATGCTACAGGTGACAAAAATGAGTTGGGAAATGTGTGACATCTCCTCCCTAAGACCACAGCACATAGACAGCAGGAATTCAAACATGAGTGTCTGATGTCCACAGTGCCAATCCAGAACTTCTCATGCTTAATTAGGGCTACTATGCAACACTCCTTTCTCATATGAGGTTATGATGGCCATTTCCCTAAAAGGGTCAGATAATTGCTGGGTGCAGTGTAATCCCAGCAATTCTAGAGGGTGAGACAGGAGGATCACAAGTTTGAGGTCAACCTTGGTAATTTAGCAAGAACTTTAGCAATTTAGCGAGACCCTATCTCCTCTGTTTTATAAAAATTACTTATTACTCATCTCAAGACTTGGTTAAACTCCCCAGACTGAGTTAGACACACCCTCTCTCTTCCTGCATTGTAAAATTTAGTTTACCTAGAGTTGTAATTTTTTGTGTCTAGTAAACTCCATTTATCTGTAAGGTGGGTACTGAGAATAAAATTGTATATCCACTTACGCCCCACAGTGCGTAACACACAGAAGCTGTTTGACACATATTTATTGAACAGATGAATGAATAAGTGAAACACAAAATAATGAAGGAACAGCCACTCCTCAGGGCCCCTTTCAGAGTAAAACTGGAGCTCCTGATGGGTGGATTCAAGAGGGCAAAGGAAGCCTGAAAATATAGATCCCCAGAGCAAACTCAGTCCAGCTTGGACAGTAGCCCCATGCCGCCCAAGAGCTGACTACCTAGCATTCAGAGAGGGATGCAACATCAGCTGGTCAATGGCAGAGGGGCTGATGTGGTCCTGAGCCAGGCCCTGATCCCATAGGAAGGGACCTGCATTACTCAGCTGAGAGAAAACCAGGGCGATCCTGGTGGACAGAGGGGATGCTGCTCAGCATGGCAGGAGCCTGCCGAGACACCTGAATGCTGGGCACTGCTTTGCTGTCCACTCCCAGCTCAGAGGCTCCAGAATAGGCATTTTAGTGGCCACTGCCTGGCATCCAAAAAGTACTCAAAAACCTTTGTTGAGGGAATGAATGAATCGATAAACAAAGAGGGGCATAAACAGAAAAGAAGCACAAATCGCCCCTTCTAGACCCCAAACCTGCTCTTCCTGGGAACTCGCTCCCGTGTCCCTTTGTCAATACAAGCACCACACACATCTGCAGGCCTCATCGAAGCCCACATCCATCCACTCCGGTCCCCAGCACCTGGAGTTGTCATGTGTGGGGCTCTTTCTCTTCCTCGTGTTTTACTCTGCTTACGGACTGTCGGAGACCACAGGCGTCCTGCCGGCTGGCTCTGTCTTAGGTTGTTCTGTGTCCACCTCCCCTAGCACCCACAGCCAAGTGTACTTCAAGGAAGGAGGTGAGATTCAAAGGGTGGAGAAACAGTGGGAAAGAAAAGTCTTGGCGGCAAAGAGAGAACCTGTTTTGTATACTCCAGCTTGTGCTAAAATTAAAAATGAAATGGCTTTCAAAATGGCATATGTAATTACAATTAATTAAATATTCTGTTACCTAAATTATTTAATTACCAAACTTCTCACAGCCTCTGGGTTGATTTAATCACAAATGCCATTAAAATTAGGGAAGTGGTGGATGGATGGACGCTGAGTACATCCTGTATTATAAATGAAACTCTGGTCCAGCAAAGGGAAGAAGGGAGGGGGTGCACGGGGCTGCAGCAGTGCTTTCCTGTGCTCCAGTCTGTGGGGATCTGTGTCCCAAAATGTGGGGAGGGGACAAGAACAGGAAGCATGGAGATGAACCCAACTAAAATTCCATAGATAGGAAGGGGCTCTGGCTGCAGCATGAGGCAGTGAGAAGTTGGGGGCACAGGTGTCGGCAGCCCAAGTTCAGCCCAGCCCTGACAGGTGCTAGCTGAGCAGACCCCCTGACCTTGTTCTCATTCATGGAGCTGGGTAGTGATAATAAGGCCACCCCACTGAGGTCATTTTGATGATGAAGTATACACAAACCACCTGCCCCAGTGAATCCCACCCCATGCCCAGGGTGGTCATCAATTCTTTGCTTGGTTTTGAAAGCTGCTTGAGGTTTGATCGTGGACAGAACTAGATGTGCCCGTTTCAGTTCCCTTGAATGATTGTCTCACTGTGTAAGACGATGCCGACACTGGTGAGACACTTACTCCACTTGTCACCGGTTCTGCCTTCCTTCCTCCATCCCATCCATCCAGCCGCGCGCTGTCTCTTATCCTCTTCCCCATCAGCCTGCCCTCTGTCTCACCTGTGGGTCTCTCCACCTTGTGTGCGAAGCCATCTGTTCTGCTGATGAGACTTCATCTTCTTTTGTGTTTTGTTTTCTTGGCTAAATGATCATCTGACTCTCACAGGTAAGTGGTTTATCTCAATAACTCGAGTGTGTGTGAAAAATGGAATGTATCAGAGGAAATGTAAGTCAGTGGAGTGAGCATGTGGCGTTGATTGGGACTTGGTAAATGGCGGTACAGCACAGGACACATGAGCTTCAAATGCTAGAGTCGCAAGGGTATTATTACGGCACTCAACCTTCCTATCTCCTTCATCCTGTAACAGGTAGAGAAACTGAGGCACAGAATGGAAAATCACTTACTCACACTACAGCACTGTCAGTAAGCTTTTCGTTGGTGGCCAAAATACCTGACAAGAACAACTTTGAGGAGGATAAGTTGATTTTGGATTGTGGTTTCAGAGGACTCAGTCCAAGGTCAGCTAACTCCATGCTCTGGGCCTGAGGGGAGGCAGAACATCATGCTGGGAAGGGTATGGTGGAAGAAAGCTGCTCAGCTCAAGGCAAAGCGAGAAATAAGCCAGGGACCAGATACAGTCCCCAAGGACCCACCTGCAGTGACCTACCTCCTCCCCCTGGGAAGTACATTCAAGTACTTTAACCAACTGGATTAATCCATCGCTGAGGTTACAGCTCTCAGAATCCAATCTATTCACCTCTAAACATTGTTGCATTTCCTAACACACAAGCTTTTGGGGTGACATTTCTAGGCCCATATTGCCCATGAAACAATAGGCGCCAGAAGTCAGTCCCAAGTTTCCACTTCCCAACTCATGTCTTCTTGTGTGTGTGCGTATGATAAATTACTGCTTTTTTCAAGCAAGTTATAATTTTATGTGGTGCTACTTATTACCAAGCCTGCTCAAACTCAAAAGAGATTGTCACGGTTATTCTAGGTTTCCCCCGCCTTCCTCAATGGCAAATAGCCTTGCACCAATATCCTAGTGTCACTGCTCCCTACCTAGACCCTCCTCCACCCTTTGGAGGTGCCAGCCAGGTTGCACATGGGCAGCAGGGACAGGAGCCCTGGTTTCCCAGTAATGGATAAAATAGGAGGCTGGTGGCATCCTCACGCACACCCTGAGGTTCAAAGTATGTGAGAGGGTCATCCTGCAAGGAGCAAATCCAACACTTGGGGCTGACTCAGAGGCCAGCCTGGGCTTGGTAGCCTTGATTGGAGCTGGATGTATCTGGAAGATTTTTTGGATTGAGAAGCCTAGGCAATTCCATCTTGAATGTGTTCACCAATATGAGAGCAAACTGAAGGGCCTCTAATTTTTCCCTTCAAACTTTGCCCCAGGGTTCTGGATAATCTCTAAAAGTTTAAAAATTCTCCAGTTGGAATTTGTCCTGGTTTTAACATTTGCCTGCAACATCAGTCAGATAACTCCAATATTCAGCAAGAGTGAGTTTTCTTATCAAGACTCCATATCTACATTTGTAGAGCATTTTATCAAGTACTTGGCAAGAGATATGGAGTGGCAAGGAGGCAATTCTCCTGTATTACACTGATTTCAGAATTTTTAATAAAAACTCCCCCAAATCCAGTCACACCAATACAGATGGAATTGGAAATGTGTGCTTCAGACTGAGTTAACTCTGTAGAGACTGGGTGAATTACAGCAGTCATGCCAGGATCCACGCTCCTGTGTGACGCTGAGTTCCACCCTGCTGGAAGACTGTCAGTCAAATGATAGATCAGATTCATTTTGGATCATTACAGTCCACAGAGACCCATAGATTGCCGAGAAGAGTGTTCACATTATCCACATTTGGATTCCTGAATGTTTATTTTAGAAATACAAAAAAATCAATTCCAGTCCTAGAGGATTTATGTGTCTCCACACAGGAACCCTGCATGCTCAGTTTTTGAGAACTATTTATTGCATGTTACAGCCCCACAGTTACCTATTTAGGCTACTCTCAAGCCATATCATGGGTGCCTGCCCCACCCCTCAGACTGGGTCTACTATTCCACCTGTCTGATGGATCATTCTTATTTCAATCCTAATAATCCAGAGAAGTGAGAAACAGCCTATAAATACCCTCCTCGCGGTGGGAAGTTGGGCACTGGTTATCCTGCAGAACTGAGATGCACTGCCTCTGTTGGATCAGGCATTCCCAAGATAGTCACATGAAACTAACAGTGGTGGTGACAATAGTCGCAGCTAACACTTGCAGATGGCTTACTGTATTTGAAGTGTGCATGTGCTAGGTCTGCCCACCTGCACCTGGGTCATGGTACTTCCCCAGGAGTCCTGTCCTCTTTCCCAGGACTGCCCCTTTGACTCCTTGCTGACTGCCTGACTCTTCTACTTTTCCTAGTCCCTCTTCTGAGACTAAACAGATATACTCAAACTCCATTTTGAGTCACCCTTGGAGAGGATTCCCAGGCAATGACTATATTGTCCTCTGCCTGATTTCTAAGTCCCTCTGTGCAGAGTCCTTGCTGGAGCCTGGCTCCCAGCTCTTGGACCCACAATGCTCTTTGCTATGTGAATCTCTCAAGTGGCCTCTCTGGATGCTGAGCCTCATGAGCTTCACAAAGCTATGTCATGTGTAGTTCCATCATGGCTCTTAGAGATTTGATTCTGAAAATTTGCGAGGAAGAATAGATTAAGTCCATAAGAATCTAATATTTAAGAAAGTAAAAGATAATAAAAGATGGATGGGAATTCAAGATGGTGCTCTGGGCTTGTCATTTGCTTATTTTTGTTACTCTCCAGCATCACTGATAAATAGCATGCTGGAATATGATTACAGAGCAGACGTGGTTATTATGGGGTGTAGCTGTCAACTGTGCATCTATTACTGCTGAAATTCAGGGATCCATAGTAATGAAAGTAGAGGTAACATGGATAATTAAAACTTGAAGAGAATTCAATATCATTTTTAAGCCACTGGTTCCTCCCAACGTAATCGTATTTCTAACTCACAAACACATAAAATTTTTCTACTAATGCTTACTCATGGAGGCAGAGAAGACTTATGTATAAAAATCATCAAAAGACAGAGAGAGGCAAGAGAAAAACAGAGAGAAGTCCTGGGTAATCCACAGCCTGATTGATCATGCCTGAGAGATAGCAAGTGAGAGGCGATATGTTCAGATTTCCATGATGGGTTCATCTTTATGGACCAAAATAATCCAGGTATCAGCTAATCAGTGCCTGAATAATTAAGTGTTGGAGGAACTGCTCTGTGGCTCCAGGAAGAAATCTTCCACCAAGGGGGAGATGTCAAATCTAATGTCATCTGAAATCCTTTCCATTGTCTGAAGCTTGTCTCAGCTGTGAGTATGGATTAGATTTCTTGGCTCAGATTTCTTACATGTACATGTGGCCTCGTGGTCACCATCAGACCTGCTCTGCAGAGGAGACACGGAGTATAATGAAGGGAAAATGAGCATCAGTCCCCGGAGGTGGCAAACTCCTTCCCCACCCCCACCTCTAGAGAAGCATGGAAGAGCCTCGTGCAGTTTCTGGTTCCTCCATCCCCTGTCAGGCTGCATAGGAGCACCTCATTGCTCCTCTGCAGAAGCACAGCTCATGCAGTCAGTCCCTGTGAGTGAGGCTCTTGTGCGGCAGGGCCTGCAGACCTCCTGGTAATGTCCTTAGAGCTCTGATGCTGAGACACATGACAAGATAGAAATGGCAAGAGCACACTTCCTTTTCTGCAGATTCCTGTTGGAAGAGATGCCTCAGGAATATTCAGTTGGTCAGGAGTACAAATCACAAAAGTTTTGTCACTAATAATAACCAAGGGCAACCATCTTGAGTTGCAGAGGACATACAGCCCTCTTCCGGGGGAAATAGCTAGCTCTCTCTCATTCACATTATCAGGACCCCAAACACGCCTGGACCAACTCTACTTCAGTGGGCTCTATGGTGAATGTGCTTGAGCACATGGGTTTAGGCCACATCTCTGTATTAAAGTATCCGACCAAATGTTGTTCTGAGCCTCGGCGGCAGGGCAGGGGAAGAGGTCAAACTGGTCTTGAACCTAGTGAGATGCAGATCGCCAAGATCCACAAGCCAGAATGCTGGGAGAAGGGAAAATTAGGGAAGCAAAGTCTTCCAGCTGAGACCAGAACGTCACCAACAACCTTCCTCAATGTACAGGATCCTTTCCCTGATTAATTGAGTGACTCCAAGAAATGCACTGTCTCCAAGTCCAAATTACAACAAATCACTGACCTATAGAGCTCAATTATGCTCCATGGATTAATTTAACTAAACCTCTAATTATTGCATTTAGAATACTTTAAAAAAGTCAAAATTAGCAAAGCTTCCTGATTTTGCTTGGCTTATTCTTTCTTAGGAGAACACAGAGTTTTATTCAATGAAATATTCTCTTCATGATGTTCAGACAAAAAATCCTGGAATCATTCGTGGCTTCTCTGTTTCTCTCAACACCCACGTCTAATGCTTCAGAAAATTCTACCAACTTGATCTTCAAAGTAGATTACTCCTCCAACTCAACTGCTCATCTCTGCTGGAAGCAACTGGCATCTCTCCTGGAAACTGGGCGGCTGTCTCCACCTTTGCCTTCTCATAGGCTGGTTCCGAGAGAGCAGCCAGAGGGGTTCTTTAAATCCCAAGTTGGATCATGCCACTCTACTCAGAACCCCCAGATGCTTTCCAGCTCACGCAAAGTAAAAGATAAGGACCCGGTGGCCTTTCTTGATTTTGTCCCAGGTAACTTCTCGAACTCACCCACAGACTCAGGAGTGTTCAACAGCCTGCAGGTCTATCTCCACCTTGGGAATGTGCTCTTCTAGCTATAGACATTGCTCCCTTTTCTACCTCTGTCCAGATGTCCCTTTTAAGGCTTTCCACCATCGCTAACTTGATCGCCGCTCCCCTCACCTGCTCATTTTCCTCCACAGGACCTGGAGAGGATTCAGCTCGCAGTGACCGCAAGGACTTTTTCTCTCTACCTCTATGTCCCCAGGGGCCAAAACAGTGCCTGGTAGGTGGCATATACTCAATAAATATTGGTTGACTGAGAAAAAATTAGTTGACTAAAGCTTCTTGCATTTTTGGAAGGTGATATGGGCAAGCAAGTAATTCCAGAGACAATTTCCTTCAACAAGAGAGCCTGAACATTTTATTCTTAACTTGGCTTAAGCCCAGTAAAGGTCTGGGGACATGGAAAAAGAGACCCCCAGTCTTACACAGTCTTCTTCCCTCTCCTACTCAGCCTATCCTCTCTTGTGTGTGCCAGGCACCCTTCTGGAATGCTCACCATGAGCTGTGTGGGCAACAGGACTCACAAATATTTGAACATCTGCCTGGGAAGGAGAATTTGAGGGGACTTGATTGTTAAGCCAGGTACTGGCCACTGTCCCCAGTGCCAGTGCCAGCCAGGGACTCTTGGCAGATGTTTGATTTCCAGTTTGCCTTCTCATCTAATTGAGAAGCTCATTCATTAATTTGCCCTTCCTAATTCAAGGGGCTTCATTTGGAATCTAGTCTTAGGAGCTCTTTACTATGTGGAAGGACCCATATCCAGTCTCTGCCATGCCCTCTGATTCCCCCAGGCTCACAGGGAATCTGAAATCATATGCATTTTCTCTTGTATGCAAGATGAAGCCCTCAGTGACCCCTCAAAGGTTTGGGGTTAGACCTTAATCATTCCACCCACTTCCCTGATCAGCCATGTGTTGTAACTGATGTCTAGCAACAGCGAGGTGAAGAGGGCTGAAATCACCATACAGTACCCAAACCGCAAGATAAGCCTTCTAGAGAGGAAGGAGTCGTCTGCACCCCATCAAGTAGAGATGGCTTGTGAGAGTTTCACGCTTGACTGAGGTGGAGTTGAAAGAGGGGAGACAACGTAGCTGGATGTTCAAATGCCACACCATATCGTTTTCTGCCTTACATGTGTCATAATTAATATCACTTACATGCATTAATTATTGTGACATGTATTTGTATATTATTATTTTACTCTTATAGCAAAAGAACTCAAAGTAGCTGATAAGAGCAAAATGAAATCCACCAATTTTGGGGAAAATCAGTCAAATGAAAATAAAGTAGGGGAAATGGTGGTTTTGGAAATGAGACTAATACACACAGTCCATGCTCTGAGGTCTTTTGTAGTAGCAGGTAGGCAGCTACAAGCTTCCTGGCACTATCAGCCAGAGAGAGCAGGCCAGGGGAGAGAAGGGAGAATGAATATCAGCTGAATAGTTTTCATTCATTGTCTACAGGATAAACATAGATGCATTCACCAGGAGAAGTATCCAGGTGAGAATGTGAAATCAATGCTCATAAGGAGGGATTAACACTTACTCCTGTGCAACTGTGTCATTGGGTACAGTAGGGTAGAACATCACATTGGGTCCAGGGAGCTTTGACCCCACAGGGAGTAGCGGGAGGCTGCTTAACCACGCATGACTCTCCTTATATATTTTTGTGTCTCAGCCAGGATCATAAAAAACTTTCTTAAATATGACAGTGAAGTAAAAAAATAAAAAAACTTCTTTCCACTAATGTAGCCCTTTGCTCATGCAGCCAGGTTACAAATGGCTTGCTGAAGGCTGCAGGGTTGCGCTGAGAACGCTTTGAATTAAACCCAGAAGGAAGATGCATTCGTCAGCGGTTGAGTGGGAAAGCCTCACAGCCCAGGTTGAAGGAATGAACTGTCCAAGGTGCTGGAGTCGCTCACTGCACGGAGAAAATGGAATTTCCATGCTCAGTTCACTTCTGTTGGAGAGACATTTATTGAGAAGCAAATATGTATTAGGAACTGCTAAACTAATGCTATGAAGATTAATAAATCCCTGTCTCTGCTATCAGGTGGGTCTAATCAGAGGAGACAGAAAGCAGATGAAATAATCCAAATCCGGGCTATGTCAACTGTTGAGAATACTCCAGCCTCAAAGCAAAGGAGCCTCTTACTTAGCCCAGCATGAAAGGCAACTCAGAGGAGAGGGCCTGTGAACGAAATCCAAAAGAACCCTGTCTCTGCCACCTGGCTCCCAATCCGCAAAAGATAGCAAAGTGCGTGCAAAGGAGCTGATACCGTGGGCACACGTACACATGCGCACCTGTGCTTGTGCTGGGGGAACAGTGCTGCAAACCTAGGGATTAGCACATGCAAAAGCCTTAAAGTGCAGGCGGCTGTGCATATCACTGACCCTGAAGGTCAGGTGCAGGGAGTCTCAGCCAGGGCTGGGGCATGAGCTCACTGGGACTCTTTCTAATCAATGAAAAGTCTCTGTGGCGGTTTCAGAGGGCAAGTGGTAGGATCCCATTCACATTGTATCCTGTTCCAGTAGTGATGCAGATAAGGGTCAAGGTTGGCAGTCAGGATGGGGTAGGGGCGATTAGACTTGAAGGATTGCGCCTGAGTTGCAATGGACTATGTGAAAGGGGAAGAATGAAATAGAACACTGACCACTGGGAGGAGGGAAAACAGATGGCTTTGAAAACTCTGAAATAACATTAGGAGGCCTTTGGGAGAGTATAAGAGGTGAGAGAAAGCACCCAAGATGCTTCTCCCCTTTCTAGTGGATTATAATGCACTCAGGGGACCAGAAGAAGAGGCAGGTGCATATCCCTGGCCTACTCCTATAAATGAGCTTCTTTTTTTCTTTTTAAGAGACAGAGAGAGAGAGAGAGAGAGAGAGAGAGAGAGAGAGACAGAATCAACTTTATTTAGTTTTTTTTTTAATCTGGCCTTTGCTTCCCCAATATCCAGCTGTGTATGTGGTGCTGGGGTTCAAACCTAGGTCCTTGCACATGCCAGGAAATTGCTCCAACCACTGAGCAACCACTCCAGACCCTAAATAGGCCTCTTTGGGGATAGATGTTGACTTCTCATTCCCAACTCCCCAATCACTCTGCAATCCTGGGTTCATGCTCTCTGCCCCTCCACTAAGTTGTGATGGGAATTTTCCCCTGTGCCACCCATCTCTGGTTGTCAGGCAGCACTTTTGGGAGTGGGGGTAGTGCTGGGAAGAAGGAATCAGAAATGCTTGGCTCTTCCTACGCTGTCACTGAGTGACAGTGACATTTGTGTCCACAAGTCACCAACTCTCTGACCCTATTTTCTCACATGTTCAGTGGCGTTCCCAACCACCTCACAGGGTCAATGTGAGGACAAATTGGTTCTTTATTGGATGGTGCTTTTAAAATATGCATGCTATACAAAGGCAAAGTGCTACTTCTATTGTTACAGGAGGGGGAAACGAAATAAGAGATGGGGAGAAGGATCGAGAAATGCAAAGGCCATTCTGCAAAGCCCAGAGAAGATTTTTAATCATTTCCTCCTTTTCATTTTCTTTTCAGCCAGCAATGAAAAATACAGAGACATATGACCACAGAAGTGATGGCAAATTCAATACTCATAATATCTATTCAATATTCAGCAATACACATGCAATATTGCAGATGGTCGTGGGAGGTGATGGTCTCTTTCCAACAGTTCCAAAGGGGAAAACAAAATGTTATAAGACAACAGCCAGTCATTTGGTGCACCCTGATTGTTTAAGTGAGAGTCAGCAATCATGTGCAAATTAAAATATAATTATGCACAGAGAACATCCAGGATTGAATAACATTTCACAGATGCATGCTACATGACTAAATACACTTGGAACGAAACTGTGACCGTGATTTGCGATTTCCCCCAAGAATATCATGACTAACACGGTGGGAGCACATAGGTTCCGATTGCCTGGTGTGTTAATAGTATGAATGCTTTGTAAGATTGCTAACACAGATGAGGGGATGTGCTAGCCCCTAAGCAATGCCATTACCCCGAGGGTCAGTAAGCAAGTCAGTTAAATGCACATCAGCAGAAACATTGTCCTACAGCATATCAGTCCTCCCTTGGCAATGCAGACCACTCCTCTCTGAGCTAGCCAGCCTCAGTTTATTGCTAATTTAATCAAAGCGACTTTGTCAAAATCCCCAGCAGGAATGCAGCTCCCCGTCACTAGGCGACCTATCTCACACCTCAGTCTGGCTGGTGTGTGACTGTGGGCAAGAACACGGAGGTGCAGGACTTAATGGTCCAACAACTGGAAGATAAGGGAGATTGAGCTGTGTAAGGAGATGTCATAAAGGAGGCCCACAGTTAATGCTTAATCATCACTATTCCCCAGCACCCCTCACCCAATTCCACAAAGCTGGGCAACTCCGAGGGAGAAGTCACCCTGATGGTGAGGTCACGGGCCATTTTGTGAATTGTGGCCCTGCAGTCGGTTTTCTTTTCAAGGCAAGGTCCCAGACTACACCACTCCCCACCACCTCTGTCTTCCCCCAGCACATGGAACTCACTCAGTGCATCTTGCAATTAGAGGAAATCTGAAAGCAAGCACAATCTGTTGTGTGGCCTTGACGTGCCCTTGACCTTAGGAGTTCCTACAGGAATCCAGGCCTCGGCTGAGTCCGCCACACTTCATTCTGTGTCAGACGCCCTGTTCGTTTACAGAGGAGGAAGACAGTCGGTGAAAGCTGTCCTTTCTCTCACTTCCTAGTTATGAGTAAGCGTTCATTCTTCATACAGCTTAAATTTCTTCCTTCTTTCAGTGTCTGGGGAATGAGCCATTAGTCAATGGTGAAGTGAACAAATTAGCAAGTATTTATTGAGTGCTAACAGGGTAGAACGCTCTGTGTTAAGTACGATTGAAAGATTTTTTTAAAAAAAGAAATGCAATTCCAGATGAGAAAACTAAAGAGATACAAATGAAGTAACTTTAAAACTATAATGAAATGACACATTTTGAATGATCACTATGTGCTATTTATTTCCCACACTGAACAAACATACAATAAAACACACATGCAGAAAAACAGCAGGTCAAGACCAAGAAAATGAAGCAGAGAGATATTTATGCTGCACATGTAGGAGTATCCAATCACACCGCCAGCATGAAGGCAGGCCTTAAGACTCCCGGCAGCCAAGGCGAAAACCGAAATGGCGCGTCCTGAGGTCTGGAAGCCTTGTGATCACTTGAGAAAGCATTCTGTTTCACCAAAAGAAGCAAACAATTTTCTGATATTATATCCTAAGAGGAATTTATAACGTGGATCATTGTATCAGGAACATTGAACAACATAATGGACAATATCTTCCACAACAGTTTTTAGAGAAAATGTAGAAATGTTCTTCATTTGGCTGATTCTTAAAATGGCCTTCATAAAAGTCATAGGCATGATAACCAACATGACTCAGGAAAGACATTTCTGCAGGGAGTGAAGTTAATGTGGTCCAAGAATACAGTTTTCCGAGCAGCCAGCAAGAGTCGAGGAGAGAATTTAATAAACATTAAGCAATAAATGATTGGCATAAACTTTGATCTCACTTAACATCCATCAGTTTTCTCAACCAAGATTTTGTCTGGAACTGAAAAGCATTTGCTTTAGTACTGAATACTGGCAAATGTGAGAATGTTTAATGCAGACTCATATATTTTAGTTATCTGCCTGGCAGAAAGAGCAAACTGGTATTTTGTTGTGAAAATCAATAAACCTGACAACTATTTGCCTTCACTATGGATGATAACAAAGACTTTGGAGAGGGAAAGTTTTTCCTAGCATCCATGCACTGAGTCAAGAAGATTAGTTTTGGGTGGACTATCAAGAGGTTTATGTGTGTATTTGTCAGTTTTCCATTACTATAACGAAATAGCTGAGATAATCAGTTTATAAAGAGAAAAGGTTTATTCTGGCTCACAGTTTTGGAGGTTTCAGTCCATAACCAGTTGGCCCTGTTGCACAGGCCTGTGATGAGCCTGCACATCATGGAGGGAGAATGTGGCTGGGCTCATCTCATGGAAAAGAATGAAAGAAAGAACAAGGAACCCATGTTCCACCCCAGCCCTCCGTGGGCCTGCTCCAAGGACCTAAGGATCTCTCACCAGGCCCCATCTCCCAAGGTTCCTCCGTCCCTCAACAGTGTCAGCCTGGGGAACCAAGTGTTTAACACATGGGCCTTTAGGTGACATTCAAGATGAAACCTACAGCAACATACTTGAGGCAGGAAGGTAAAACAATGCTATTCCAGTGGAGCACAATTACAGGATCAAAGACTTTCCACGGTTTTCCTCTCCTCCCTCACAACTCGGAACTCTACATCGTCACTGCCACATGGCTACCAAGGGGACCCCACCTGACTCAGGCAGCTATTATTACGTTACTCCTCGATGTGACTACCCAAGCGCAGCCACTTCATTAAGAGCACAACGGTACCAACGCTGGCCTTGCATGTGTGCGGAGCACCAAGCTGCCAGGATGGCACAGCCAGCTAGAATTCTTGCTTCAAACAATTCCCCCAAGGCCAGCTCCACTCCTAAAGAGCCGCTCTTTGGAATCCTGTCTTTAAGAGGTTGCTGTCAAATCACTCAGAGGAGCTGGACATGGTGGTGCACTCCTGTAGTACCAGATACTTAGGAGGCTGAGGCAGAAGGATCGCAAGTTCAAGCCTCAGTAACTCAGTGAGACCCTTTTTAAAATAAAATAAAACAAAAATGAGTAGGGATTTAGTTCAGTGGTAGGGCACCTGAATAGAAAAAGAAAATGCTCAAAAGAGAGACAGAGAGAGCAGAAATCTGTTACCAACTACTCCAAGCAGAGGATGGTAGAAATCATGTGGTCCAGAGATCACAAGCTGACCACCTGCAGACCAAATTGGCCTGTAGCTATGTTTGGCCCGAAGAGTGTTTTAAAATATGGAATTTTCACATAAAATTCAAAATTTTCAGATCTCTTAGAAACAGTTCTAGCAAAACTAGGCTTGGGTTGCCTTATGGAGGCAATCAGCTAGAGCAGAGGGAGTGGTCTCTGCCCCTTGGTCTTAGTGGAGTTTCTTTGTTCTGCCCCAGTCCCCACCACTCCCTAGAGTCTCCTTGCCAGACCTGTTTCATTCATCATCATTCATCTCCCCACAAGCCCCAGGCATTTGAGTTTTAACCCTTCCTGATCCAGCACCCACATATTACGTCCTAATGAGGGGAAAGGACCTTGCTCGAGGTCATGCATCTGGTTAGCAGCTGAGCCAGGAGTTGACTGTGCCTCCCTAGGCTCCCAGTCCTCTGCATCCAGACCTCAGCAACAGGTGCCAGCAGGGGCTGGGCCCTGAACAGGAGATGGGAGTGGTTAGAGCACCAAAGACCAGCTTCACAAGGTTCACACGGTTTTGCCCCAGGCTGGCTTTGCCTGCAATAATATTTTACAGCATCTTCCAGAAAAATCAATTTGTTTAAAACAGCAGCTGATTTTGCCCTGGGTGAAAATGTTTGGCATACGCAAAGACAGGGGCATTGTGTTTCCTCTAAAGCCCTTCGTACCCTTGGAACAAGTTGAATTGTTCCCACGTGCACGCACACAATCATTCGCTGCACTTTCCTGGGAGGACGGATAGATTCAGAACTTAAGGCGTGGGGTTGTATTTAGTTCTTTAAGAGCCTTTCTTTCTGCTACATAATGTCTTTCTTTGTTATGGTTTTCGGTTTTCGAAAATATGTTTATCACTATTTTGTGCTTAAAAAAAAAAGAAGAAAAGCTTTTGGTCTTGGGCTCTCATTTAGGAGAAGAGCAAAGTAAGCTGGGAGGAGGGAGCTGGAGAAAATGGTTCTGCTAGATGAAGAAATCACGAGCAGAACGTTTCCAAGCAGAAGGAGATAGCAGCAGCGTGTGAAATGCCAATTAGGGTGCTGACAGCAGTGGAAGGCGCCGTCCACCCTGCGCTCCCTGGAGCCTTGGGTCCCAGCAGGTGCACCACCCTCCGCACGCAGGTGCACTTGGCAGCGGGGCCTCCTTACCTGCAGGATCCTTGGGATGGGGCCTGAACAAGAGGCCCCAAAGTAGCCCCCCAAGGAAGAGTCCAGGAGCCGTTGCTTGGTTTCTGCTCTAGAGCTGAGGCCCAGGTCTCCCAGCCTCTCCCTTGTCCTCTACTGAAGCCTCCCTCTCCATGGCGCCCAGGGCTGACCCCCATCCCCTCCTTCACCTTGTTACCCTTCCGTCCTCTTCTCCAAGCCACAGCCCCTTGGGCACAGCGGACCTAGGTTTGCCTTCAGCTGGCTGTGGTGGAATTCTTTCCCTTGGCCTGACTTGATGGCTTTGCTTAGCTGTCACCATCTCTAAGAAGATTCTGAGTCCCCGAGACCAGGAACAACGCCGGACACCCGCAGGTTTCGGTCTGTAGCAGATGTTGAATGGGAACAGGACTCTATCTTGCCAGGATGGGAGGGTCCTGGGAGCCAGGCAGAACTAAGTTGATTATTGGAACACAGTCTCTGGCCACCCAGCTTAAAATAACTTCCAGTGACTTCCCTGCCCCTGCCAGCCCTTCACTTGTGCACCAAATGGCACCAAGTGGCCTGATGTCCTAGCAAGGGCTTAAGATGGGAAACTTCTGCTGTCACCATCTCAAATGCCCTGCCTTTCTTTCCCTGCCCCTGAGCAGGGCGGGAGCCTCCCCTGACAAACACTCATCCTGGGTCCCCAGGCTGACAGCAGCTTATCTGTTCTGCTTTCCCTGTTCAGTGACCTTTCTCCTGCCCTGGCAGCAAACTCAGTCTTCTCCTGCAATAATAATTTTAGAAAAATTTCTCCTCCATCCGGGCATCTTCCTTCTCATGACCACTAATTCTTCTGTCCACTGTGTCCACCTTGGTCTGCTCATCTCAGCAAGGACATTGCTGTCTCCCCAACTGCTCCTCCTAGGACCCTTGAGTCCTCCCCCCCCATGCCATTGTGGCCAGCTCCACCTCTGGGATGCCACCCCAAACTCCCTGCTTGTCCCCTGACAGCAGCACCCAGTGTCTCATGCCTGGGCAGCATTGACACAGAGCCCCTGCTTCCTGGCTGACCCGGTGACCTTGACACCTGCCCGGATGGCAGGCAGGTCAGGCAGCTCTCCTCTCCGCTGGGAACCTCCTGTGGCTCCCCCACACTGCTGCATCCAAGGCCCTTCGGGGTCACACTGGTCCTTACTTCTCCCCTGCCACGTGGCCTCCCCCAGCACCCCAAAACCTTTGTCTTGGGGCTTTGATCAGCTGCTCCTTCTGCCACCAAAGCTCTTTCCCTCCTCCACCCTCAGATCACAGCTACTGTCCCCTTCCAGAGCACTTTCCCCACTCCCTATTTCAGCAAAGGACCCCCTCCTGCTGCTGTCACATTTAATCACAGGCCTGCTACTTCCTTCTCAGAGTTGTGATGTTGCTATTCATGCAAGCTCCCATCTGCAGGGACGGACGTCACCTTTGTTGCTTCCTGATGTCGGCCCAGCACTGGGCACAGGCCCTGTTCACAGACTGGGCACAGTACCAGGATGCACACCTGAAGTGAGGGAGCCCTACCTGGGTGGGAGCACTCCATGGAGGGGAGCTCCTTCCACACACTCCCCCAAGGCTGCGGCCTCCAGTGTCCCTGTCCCCTCTGGAGCTCCATGGGGCTCTCTCCAGGGTCACAGCCACTAGACATACAGACATACACACATGCACATGTGTCTAGAAGCTTCTCCACCTGGTACCCCTCACATCCCTCCCCTGCAACCCCCCCCCCAATCTCTGCCTGCGCTTTTGCCTCTGCCTGGAAGACCCTGCTCTCAGTTTTGTAAACTGGTAAGACATTATGATGTCCCAGTGCAAATATGTGTTACGATGACAAATGATTAATATTAAAAAACAAATAGAGTACAAAAGGCAGTCAACTACAGCCTCCCAAACTGGGATCAGCAGAACACTAGGGAACTTTTAGACTTTGTTTTTCAATTTGATATCAGTCTTTTAAAAAGTAGTTAATAAGCCTGGCATGGTGCCCAATGCTGTAATTCTCAGCAGGAGACTGAGGCAGGAGGATCACAAGTTCAAAGCCAGCCTCACAACCTAGCAAGACCCTGTCTCAAAAAAAAAAAAAAAAAAAAA
>PVKS010031325.1:0-23548 GCA_004027875.1 Aplodontia rufa | reverse complement strand
TTTGAGTATTTTATAGATTCTGGATATGAGACCCTTGTCTGAGGAATCAAAGTCCATGATACTCTCCATTTCTGTAGGAAACCTCTTGACTCTTTTGATTGTTTCCTTGGCAGTACAAAAGCTTTTTAGCTTTATGAAATCCCATTCACTGATTTTTTATTTTATTTCCTTCGCTTTCGGAGACCTGTTGAGAAATTCTCTGCCTACTCCTAAATGTTGAAGTGTTGGACCTGAATGTGGATTTTAAAATATGTGAATTATATCTCAATGAAGTTGCTATTTAAATATCAATAAATCAACTGGGCACAGTGGCACATGCCTATAATCCCAGCAGCTCAGGAGGCTGGGACAGTAAGTTCAAGACTAGCTCAGTAGTAAACTTCCCCTGGGTTCAACCCCCTGTACCCCCAAAATAAATAAATAAATAGATAGATAATAAATCTCTACCTAAACACTCCCTACCATAAAAATGCAAATTTAAAAGAAAAGGGACACTTCAGGAAAAACAAACAAGAAGAACCATAATCAGTAAAGGGTGAGCTCCAGAACGGCAGGAACTTTTGCTTGTTTGCTTTTGCATCCCTAATACCAAAATAATGTCTGGTAAATGGTTGGTTTAAATAAAATAGTGATGAAGAAAGATAGATAAAAGCCTCCTATCAGGACAGGGCATGGCCCATTGAAAAAATTAAAGATCACTGTGTGTGGACTGGGATGATGTAGTAGAATCGGTCCAATTGTTCCTAAAATGGAGGAGGAACCAGTGAAGCATTTTAAACAGAGGTGGATCAGATTTGCATTTGAAAAGACCACCACCAGCAGGGGAGAATCAATTAAGGACTGAAAAGTTGAATTCAGCCACAAAGAAGTAGTTTATTGACCTTGGAAATATCAGTCCAGGTAGAGATGGGGAGAATTTGGAGAACTGGAAAGGAAGTGGAAATGGTAAAATTATACTACATTTGTTAAGGTCTCTCCCTATTCCCTATAAGTTTCCAGGGAAACAGAACAAAAATACACTTGGCTTGAGAAGCAACAAAAGACATGTTCCCATGCATATTCACACACAGCCGGCTCCCAGTGGATCTGAGTCTCTTCAAGGATTGCATACTTCTTACCCCAACACAGAAGGAGGACCGTGGCTGCAGTCCTTCAGCCCTTATCTCCCACAAAATGCTAGTCTTTCACAGCAGGGGTGGATGAGATCATAGAGAAAAGGATACTGTGGTTTGAGAGTTGTTTCCCCTCTAGCTTTATCAGGCCTCTCCTGTGGACCACATACAACCCAGAACCCAAAGAAGGTCAAACAGGCACACTCAAGCCCTACTCACGGAAAGGCAATGGAACACTTCGGAAAAGGTCTCTTGCCTCCAGTGTGACTAGATGTCTAAAAGAAGAACAGAAAGTGTTCTAGCTCTAGTTATGCTGTCACAGTGGCAACGCCAGGTGCAAGCAACTTAAGCACCTTTAGGCTTCCATCTTCTCAATGATTAAGAGAAGAAACATATATGCCTTGCCCTAATCAAAGTAATCAGGAGGAAGCAATAACCATGCAATGGCAGATCTAGATTTTGTGAGGCCAGAGCTTATGTAATTTCGTGGGGCTCCTAAGAAAAGAATAAAAAAATACAAAAGTAGGTACAAATGTGAATATTTATTTATGAGAAAAAAAACATTAAACTATTAAATTTTAAAGGTTAATACATACCAAAAACATAATGCAATCTCTGAAAATAAGTAGTCAATTAGCTGCCTGGCATAACACCATATACTTTTCCTCTACATTTTTGGCTGCATGCATTTGGGAGGAAGAGAAGGATAGGGTCTCACTATGTTGCCCAGGCTGATCTCAAATTCCTGGGCTCAAGAGATCCTCCCACCTCAGCCTCCCAAGGAGCTGGAACTACAGATGTGCCTATGAGGCTGGGCTTAACTAAATATGTTTTCAATGACTCTTTAACAGCAACAATTTTCTATGGACAGAACCATGAGCTTTTTGCTCATGGTTGATCAAAATTTATTCATTAAACTAGTTCCTCCTTGGGTCTGGAGCAGTGGCTCAGCAGTTACAGCACTAGCCTGGCATGTGCGAGGCCACGGTTCTAATTCTAGCACCATGTACACAATGAAGTGTCGGAGCAACTAAAGCCACATGAAAAACTCAATAAAATTGATTCTTTCTCTCACTGTCCCTCTCTCTCAAAAAAAAAAAAAAGTAGTTCCCCCTTATCCTTGGGAAATACGTTCTAAGACCCACACCAGTGGATGGCCAAAACAATAGAAAGTACCAAACCATATATATATATAATTAAGTTTATGAATCAGTCACAGTAGGAGGCTAACAGTGGGAAATTGCCCTGTTCAGCCGGGTTAGAACTAGAGGGACGGGCTGAGAATAAGAAAGAACGAAGGCAGGAGATCCAGGTGGAGTTGTCTCACTTTATTCAGACTCTACATTTCCTTTTATAATCCTAAGGGAATTGCCAGGAGTTATGCAGATTTTGAGTACAGACAAAAAAAAAAAAAAAAAGAAAAAAAAAACCTAGGGTACAGACAAAAACTAGGGAATAACTTGTCGTTAAGACATTTTAACCCACCCTAATCTTTAACAAAGAATGACCTAGCAGCCCTTCCAGAAGGAGCTTATGCAAATAGTCATAGTCACTCTAGGGCAGCTGATGAAATGGAGTGAAAGTCAGACCCCAACAGGAAATGGTATGTGTCTGTAATCCCAGCTATTCTGGAGACTGAGGGAGGAGGACTGCAAATTCCAGGCCAGCCTGGGCAACTTAGTGAGATCCTGTCTCAAAACAAAAAATCAAAAGGACTGGGGATGTAGCTGTGGTAGAGAGTCCCAGAGTTAAAACTTCAGTTCTAGTGCAGAGGAGGGGGGAGGGAAGGAGGAGGAGGAGGAGAGAGAGAGAGAGAGAGAGAGATGTATTAACATCAGTAACTAATAAAATAGAACAACTATAATATACTATAATAAAAATATTTAAAGCTGAATATTTCTGGAATTTTCCATATAATATTTTGGGACCACAGTAGGCCACAGGTAATTGAGTAAAGGGGATAAGAGGGGATTGATGTATTGTTAGTTTAGAAAAGATTCCTTCAGTCCCCCAACTCCTTCTTGTATGAAGGCTGCTAAATTTTGGGAAATCCCTATCAAGCTTTTCTTTATGAGCTATAAGATCAGGGAATTTCACCTTTTGTCCTGTGCATTGCAAATCTTTTATAGATCCACAATTCTGATGCTGGATATCCTAGGACCAAGAACCTCTGGGATGTCTGGGTTACCACGTTTGTAATTCGGTGCGGTGTGAGTTAGGGGGTCCTGCTACCCGCCATCCCTACACCGGAAAGGCTAGCGATAACTTAAGTACACACGCGAGCCATATAAATGCAGCCCGCTAAACTCAAATTCAGAGCACTCCCTACTCCAAAACACCTAAAAAGCATCCATAGCACATCTGTGCCCCCGGACAGGGGAATCCACATGGAAAGAGGCAGTGGTGTTAACAGATGTGGAATGAAGTATCTGCGCTTTGCTAGTTTTATACAAACATGACCGTGTGAACTTGTTGCTAACTAAGACCCTTTTCCAAGGCCTCAGAAGGCGAAGCTTCGTGAGTGGAGGCAAATCACTGCTCCGGTCACAAAGGTTCTTAACACGGCCGAGCGCAGGGATGTGGAGAGGCTCGGCTGAGCTGTGGGGTTTCCCTGGTTAGGGAGCTCTGCGGAGACAAAGTGAGGCCTCCCGGCGCACGCAGGGCCACCGGAGCTGCCCAAGGAACGACGCTCTGTCTCTCTCAACCACACCCCGCGAGAAGGTGCGGCTGACAGCTTAGATCTCCCGCGGCTCTTTTCCCAGAGTGGACCTTGACCTCTGACACACCCCTGCCCTTTCCGGTGTCAGGTTTCAAAAGGAGCGCGCTTTCTAGGACCCGCCCCCACTTCCGGCCTGCGAGCCCGAGGGTCTCGCGAGATTTCGCGATAGTCTTCTCGCTCGTCCGCGCCGACCCAGAACAACGCCCACGCGGGGCTGCTGCTGCAGGATCGTCTGTTGCGGTAGGAGTCAGGTCCTGTCTCCTGGCCCGTTTCGTAGCAACTTGGACAGTGCTGCGAAGGCCACCGGTTCATTTTTAAGTGCACCAGCCGAAAGGTTCCGGTCGGGAGGCGAGGGGCGGGAAACGTTGGAGCCTGACCACTGCCTTTGTGGGGTCCGGCCTTGTAGGGGTGATCCGAGGTCACAGAAATGCCAGTGAGTTCCAGTTCTGGGCGCTCACTGTGGGCCGATCACCGGGCTCTACCCACGTCTCACTTGGTGATCACATAACCCCGAGGAAAAGGTGATTCCCCCCTCCCTTATTATACAAGTGGGGAAACAGAGGCTCAAAAGAATTTAAGGAACCTGCGGAGAGGCACAGTAAACCATGTTGCCTAAGTTGGAACTCGGTTTCGCTCTGGCTTGTAAGGCCTCATATCTGTGGGAGAGCAACTTGATTACAGGTCCTTCCACCCCCTAGATTCTTGGGTAACCCTGTAGCTCAGTGAGAAGTACCAGGCTTTGGGTTTTGCAGAGATCTGGGTGCATATGAAAATCCAGATAAATCCTTTGCTATATGGCCTTGAACAACTTACTTTTCTGAAACTCATATTCTTCAACTGATAGAGGGGATAATAATAAATAATAGGATTGCTGTGAAAGTTAGGTACATGTTCAGTGTCTACTCCATCATAAACTCTCAATAAATGGAAACTACAATTATTAAATTATCTTTTTTTTCTCTTACATATTGTACATTATTCAATGTATAGCAAGTGCTTAGTAAAACCATAAGTGACTGAGTGAAGGAAGAAATAATTCTGGCAGACTCCAGGTTGTCCTCACCTCCAATCCACTAATCTCGTATTTCTGGGATGTGTTGCTACCTCAAAGAACTTCAAGTGGAAAATGACTCATCATTGTTTTCCCAAACAATGTTGAGGGGAAGGGGGAGAGAATGAATCTGTGATTGAATCTTTTTTTTTCCTTCTTAAGAGAGAGGGACAGAGAGAGAAAGAATCTGTTTTATTTAGTTTTTCAGGTGGCATTAGTTGCTCCCACACTTCCTTGTGTATGTGGTGCTGTATCCTCCCACGGGCCAGGCAAGGGCTGTAACTGCTGAGTCAGGGCTCCAGCTCCACGTGCACAACTTTTAAGGGCACTTAAATTTTTAGGAAATGAATACGGGTGTAAGTAGGAGCCTGATGATGGAGCAAAACATTGTCAGCCCTGGGAATCCTCTTTATATTTCTTTCTAGTCACTTCTTCACCTGCGTGGGTAACCACTCTCTTGCCTTCTAATAGCACACATTAGTTTTGCCTGTCTTTACTCTTTGGATTTAACTGAAATCTTACAGTCTGACTCTCCTGTTACATCCCAGATCTCTATGTATCCTTGTCTTTGGAGGCAGTCCAAAAAGAAGCCAATAGAGTTGCCTTCCGCATGGTCAGGGCTGCTGCCCAGTGCCACCCATCTTATCACCACCTGCTGCCTCTCTCCCTGACCACTGGTCCAGAGTCTTGCACACTTCTCTTTCTTTGTGTCTCTGTGTGTATTTCTCTCCCTCTTCCCCACCCTTTTTCTCCACCAGAGGTGGGAAAGCACCTTGTGCTTCTTATTCTCAACTCTTCCATAGGAGTGCCCCATGGCAGAGACCACTATGTCCCAGTGATCTCTCCTTGCCCTTACACCCCAGATATTTCCTTCTCCACCAATAATGCCCTGAGGAAGTGGGGATGGATATGCCCAGAGCCAAAAGTTGGTCATTCCCAGCCTCATGTCATTGCAAAGAGGACTCCTCCATCTGCCCCTTTCCCCTCCAGCAAAACCTCTTTCTCTCTCAAATGGACAAATTCTCAAGACTTCTGTTGTTCCAGCCTGCAGTCTGGTGTTCACCACAGTCTCTTAGTCCACCAGACATGTCTGTTAATGCTTCAGCCCTTATCATGGACATCCAAAAGATTCCTGATGCCATGCTGGTTAAGGGATATGGCTTAAGGGTGTGGGTGTTCTGCCTGGAGGGGGCAGTGTTGCCTAACACCACAGGTAGTTCTGTCCGGAAGCCCATTATAGATGTTATCACCAAACCCATGTAACATGAGGAAGGTAAGGCTCAAAGAAGTTTAAGGGATTTGAACTATTTATGTAGTTCATAAGTGATGGGAGTGGGAACTCAGGAGTGCCTTTTGGTACAGGTCTAGAAGTCTGAGTATAACAATTCAGTGAGAGTAATGGAACCAAACAAATAGATTGGTAGACTATTATATCTAATCCTCAAAACAATCAAGAGAGGTGTTTTTATTTCCACAGAGCAGATGCTGATGTGGAGTTGCAAGGTCATGGGGAACCTGTATGTGGATATGCACTGGAGTCTTTAACTGAACAGCATCTGAGCCCCTGACCTATGTTGGTGTCTCCTCAGTGCAACGCTTCGTGGGAAGTCACATACTTGCTTCCCTGATGTAGGGCAGGAAGGTCACAGCCAAATCAACATTTCCTGTTAGAACTTTGGATCTTCAGCCTGGCACAGTGGCACACACCTGTAATCCAAGCAGTTAAAGAGGCTGACGCAGGAGGATCTCTAGTTCAAAGCCAGCCTCAGTAGCTTAGCGAGGCCCTAAGCAATTTAGCAAGACTCTATCAAAATAAAAAGGGGCTGGGGACGTGGCTCAATTTTTTAAGCTCTCAGGGTTCAATCCCCAGTATAAAAATAAACCCAAAAAACCTTTGGATCTTTAGCAAGTAACCCAAGGAGGCAGAGGACTACCTATAATTAGGAAGCTATAACCCCCAGAGCCCAGGGAGGCTCATTAATCAGATGCTCCTGGGACAGGACTTGGCTGAAGTTCTAGATGCCCAGCTTCTCTTGGCTCCTGCCTACTCCCCAAGACTAATTTTGGGACTTCCTGCCAGTTCCATGATCTACCTAATGTTGTTCCAACCTCTCCTACTTAAGTGAACCAGAGTCCATTTCTGTTGTCGGCAAACCCTAATTGGTATAAAGACCCGTTGAAAGCTTCAGTCAGAGGAAATGACAGGATCAGAGCACTTTATATAGGAGAGGAAAATAGAAAACTGATGGAGATGGACTGAAGAGGGAGAAGGAGAAATGAGAGTCCAGTTGAGAGCCATTGTGATATTTGAGGAACATGAAGAACTAGGATATTGACGTTGCTAACGGAGTTGGAGAATGGGCAAATCTTGGCCACTGAAAATGGAAAAGAGAAGATGAGGAGAATCCAAGTTGACAGCAGTTTGAGACTTAGTAACTAGGAAAATGGTGATGTTATAAAGAGAAATGAGTAGTCAGGCATGGTGGCACACACCTGTAATCGTAGTGGCTGGAGAGGCTGTGGCCAGAGGATTGCAATTTCAGTCAGCCTCAGCAACTTAGGCCCTTAGCAACTTAGTGAGACCCTGCCTCAAAAACTTAGGGGGGCTGGAGCTGTGGCTCCGTGGTTGGGCACTTGCCTGGCATGTGCAAGGACACGGGTTCAAACCCCAGCACCATGTACGCAACAAAGCATCAGAGCAACAAAAGCCACATGAAAAACTAAATAAAATTGATTCTCACACTGTTGCTTTCTCTTTAAAAGAAAAAGGGGGGGGGCTGGTGATGTGCCTCAGTGGTTAAGCACTCCTGGGTTTAGTCCCTAGTTAAATAGATAAATATTTATTAGTCAGAACTGGTTTGAAGGACGAAATCATTTATTCAAAAATATTTAATGGGGCTGGAGCAGTGGCTCAGCGGTTACAGCACTTGTCTGGAATGTGCAGGTGTGCAAGTTCAAACCCCAGCACCATACACACAAGTTGTTGGAGCAACAAAAGTTACATGAAAAACTAAATAAAATTGATTCTCTTACTGTCCCTCTCTCTCTAATAAAAAAAAAAAAGTAAATGCCTGCTCTAGGCCAGGAACTGAGAAGAACTGAGAAGATAGCACTAAATAAAATAAGATCTCAGTTCTTCAATTAACAAGTACATAATTAAAAAAAACAAATACATAATAAAGCCTAATGTGCTGAGGCACTCTTGTGCTGGGGAGGCTGAGGGAGGAGAATTGCAAATTTGAGGTCAGTCTGGGCAACTTAGTGAGGCCCTAAGCAACTTAGTGAGACCCTGTCTTAAAATGAAAAATGAGAAGGGCTGGGGATGTAGTTCGGTGGTAAGTACCTCTGGGTTCAATCCCCAGTACACCCCCAAAAAACCCTCTTTAAATGCATAAATGATAATGAATCTGCCTTAATTAAGCTTTGGCTGTGGTGCCTCAGACTGACAGCAAAACCTGTCTAGCTGACAGCTGGAACTTCAAGAAAGATCCTAGGAATGAAATCTGGGCCTGAAGACAGATTAGTCATTCCCATAGACATTAATTCACTCATTCATTCATTCACTTATTTATTAAGTACCCATTATGACATTAGAAATACAGAAAAAGGTAAATGTGGTGGCGTACACCCATAATCCTGGCTACTCTGGAGGCTGAGGCAGGAGGATTGCCAAGTGTGAGGCCAACCTGAGCAATACACTGAAATCCTGTCTCAAAAAATAAATAAAATAAAAGGTCTGGGGATGTAGCTTGGTAGTAGAATGCTCCTGGATTCAATCCCTAGTACCAAAAAAAAAAAAAAGAAGAAGAAGAAGAAGAAGAAGGAAAGAAGGAGAAATGCTTTAGTCAGCTTTTTCACTGATAAGACTAAAAGACCAGACAAAAACAATTTTAGAGGAGGAAAAATTTATTTGGGGGCTTGCGGTTTTAGAAGCCTCAGTCCATAGAAAGCCAGCTCCATTTTTGGGAGCTGGAGGTGAGGCTGAACAGCATGGCAGAAGAGTGTGGTGCAGGGAAGCAACTCACATGATGATCAGGAAGGAGAGAAATACTCCATGCCAGATACAAAATAAATACCACAAAGGTGCACCCCCAATGACCCACCTCCTCCAGCCACACCCCTCCTGCCTTTAGTTACTGCTCAGTTAATCCCTATCAGAGGATTAATTCACTGATTGGGTTAAGATTCTCATAACCCAATTATTTCTCCTGTAAGCCTTCTTGCATTGGTTCACACATGAATTTTTTTGGGGATACCGAGTATCCAAACTATTAACAGTTAAGAAAAGAAAGGTGGGGGGCGGGGAGAAAACAACAACAAAAAATAAGTTTTAGGTCTTGATATAGTACAGAGGCAGACAGTAAACTCGTATACAAATACGTCAAATATGTTTACCACGAGAAAAAGTAAAGCAAGGTAAAGGAAAAGCTTGCTATTTTATGCAGAATGCGGGCCCTCTTCTAAGGAGATACTTGAGTGAAGTGCTGAATGAAGAGAGGCAGCATCCACGTGCTTAGCTGGAGGAAACCTATTTCAGGCAGAGGTAATAAGTGCAAAGACCCTGAGGTAGGCTAGTATTTGGTTTATTCAGAGAACTTCCAGGAGGCCCATGTGGCCAAGGCAAAATGGACAAGAGGGAGATGGTAGGAAGTGAGTGAAAGAAGTAGCTGGGAGCCAGTCCTGTGTGGCCTTGTGAGCCTGTAAGTACTGTGGCCCTCATTGTAAGTGAGGGAAGAACACGTCAGAGAGTCTTAAACCGGAGGCATATCTCATGACTGGCACTTTAAAAGGACCACTAGGTATAGAATATACTGGAGGTGTGTAAGGGTAGAAGCAGGGAGACCAATTAGGAGACAATTGGCAACCTAGAAAAGAGCTGATGGTGGCTTGGACCATAATGTTAATGCTTGAAGGAGCTGATGTGTGACCAGACTCTAAATAAATACAAAACTGACAGGAACCAACAAGATCTGGAGATGGTTTGGATGTAAAATATCAGAGAAATAAAGAAGTCCAATCACCCCAGGGTTTTTTTTTTGTTGTTGTTGTTGTTGCTTGTTTGTTTTTTAAGAGAGAGAGGGACAGTGAGAGAGAGAAAGAGAAAATCAATTTTATTTAGTTCTACGTGTGGCTTTTATTGTTCTGATACTTTGTTGTGTATGTGGTGCTGGGGTTTGAACCCAGCTCCCCACACATGCCTGGCAAGCACCAAAACCACTAAGCCACCGCTCCAGCCTGACTCCAGGGATTTTAGCAGGAATAACTAGAAGAGCAGTTGTCACTTATTGAATAGAGAGCACTGAGAAGTGTATCTAAATATCCAAAAGAGGACCGAAACGGTGGCTCAGTAGATTCAGACCTTGCCTGGCATGCGTGTGGACATGGGTTTGAACCCCAGCACCACGTAAGCAAAGTGTTGTACACAACAAAGTGTTGGAGAAATGAAGGCCACATGAAAAACAAAACAAAGTTGATTCTCTCTCTCTCTCTCTCTCACTATCCCTCCCTCTTTTAGCTAACTAACTAAATAAATAAATCCCAAAGAGAGTGGAATTGTTCCCATACTTCCTATGTTTCTTTCTGAATAAATTTCATTCAAATATTATGATGCGGGACCAAGCAAGGTGCAGTATCCATGCTGGGGCTGAGGCAGACTTTGTGCTGGCAGAGACTATCAGGGCCCAAGATGGAAGAAGACAATATCTAAAAGGGGTGTGGAGGGAGTTTAAGTAGTGATGGGGAAATGGTTAACTTACAAAGGGATTTTTCCAGTAAGAAGGTAGAAGGAAGCTACACAAATGGAAAAGGAGAAATGAAAATAAACCTGTGGTGTTGGGTTGGAATTAAAAGTAAACTGTTTCCTACATGGAGAGAGCAATGGATGATAAACAGATAGATGATAGATGATAGATAGATATATAGATGATAGATAGATAGATAGATAGATAGAACATTTCCTAGCACAGTCCACTGAGAGATTCAGAAGCAGTGACAACCATGAAAACTGAGCACTGTGCATCCAAATCTTGACTTCTATTTTCCATCTTCCATCAGAAGAAACAAGGGTCCCTTGGAGAAGTGGCTGATGTGAGGGCTGAGGCAGAAAAAGTACAAGATGACCCTGGAACATCTTGTGATGCAAAAAAGTAAGGAAGCACTCAATGAATTATAGGACAGAAGCCAGCTTGGCAGCTGGACCAAATCTGGGAAATTTTGAGTGTTAGAATAAGTAATGAGGCAATGAGTAAAACACCCAACATCTGTAATATTCTCCAAAGATGCATAACTACACCTAATCAGGAAACAACAAATAAGCCCAAATCAAGAGACATTATACAATATAACTGCTCTATAATCTAAATCGTCCTGATCATGAATGTAAAGGAAAGGCTTAGGAACTGTGTCAGATGGAAAGAGACTAAAAAGATGTGATGAGGGGCTAGAGTGGTGGCTCAGCATGCCTGGCATGCGTGAGGTACCATGTACACAACGAAGTGCCCAAGGAATGAAAAACTAAATAAAAATTGTTTCTCTCTCTCTCTCTCACTGTCACCTCTTTCTTTAAAAGAAAAAAAAGACATGATGACATGATTACTAAACACATTGAAAAAATCTGGACCAGAATTTTATTATAAAAGATTTCACTGGGCCAACTGATGAATACCTAGTAAGGTCTTAGAGTGATTAGATAGTACCAATGTATCAGTGTTAATTTCCTGGTTGTGAGGGTTGTATTAGGTTATGAAGGAGAGTGTCTACTTGTAGGAAACATGAATTAAAGCATTAAGGGGTAATGAAGCATCATGTAGCCAGCTTGCACTTAACATGGTTCAGGGACAGGGGAGGTTCTTCATGTCGCTGTCTTAACTTTTCTGTATCTTTGAAATTATTCCAAAAGAAAAAAAAAAGAGTGAACGAAGTTTCTGAGGCAGTGCATAGTGAGAGGAGGACCAGGCAATACATCACCCAAGTATGTGAAAGGATTGCCTGCGTCTAAGGATAGGGTGATTAATGATGTGTAGTGTTGCAAAGAGATGGAAAAGGATGAGAACAGAGACAAACATATTAAATTTTTTTACATATTTTCTCTGTTGTTAATCATGGCAGCATCTTGATACATAAGCAATACAATGCAAAATAAATCAGTTATTCCATCTGCATGCTGGATGTGCATATGGATTTGAGGACCCTTCTAACAACTTCTGGGCTTCCCTGGTCCAGAGATTCAGGACTTCTCACTACAAATTATGATTTTTTTAAAAGAGTGAAGGACAGTGAGAGAGAGAGACAGAGAGAATCAATTTTTATTGAGTTTTTACATGGCTTTCATTGCTCTGACACTTAGTTGTGTATGTGGGTGCTGGGGTTTGAACTCATGTACTTGGGCATGCCAGGCAAGCGCCATAACCGCCGAGCCACCACTTCAGCCCCTCATGATTTTTAAAAGAAAATCTCAATAGCATGAGCTCTAATCAATCGTCTCCCATTTCCTAATTTTTTGTTGTTGTTTGTTTTGGTTCCAGGGGTTGAACCCAGAGGCGCTTACCCCCTGAGCCACATCACCAGCCCTTTTTTAATTTTTTTATTTTGAGACAGGGTCTCTAAGTTGTTCAGGGCCTCATTACGTTGCTGAGGTGACTTTCAAACAGGGATCCTCCTGCCTCAGCCTCCAAGCCACTGGGATTACAGGCGTGCTCAGAGCTCTATCCAAGTTTCAAAAGGATTCTTTCTAATAATTTGATGCTCCATTTGGGGCCAACAATGGAATCGTTGTTATGTCCAAGTAATATAAGTTCATTATAAATAAAGGAAAATGCAAATAGAGAACAAATTTTAAACCATCTATAATCTCCCACCCACAATAATGTGTTAGTATTTTGATGCCTATTTTAGACTTCTAAAATGCAAATCACATATATACATTTTTGTTGAAGTAAATGAGGGACCTTGCTCTGTGCTATTTTATGTCTAGCACTCCTCCTTCCCAATGTAGAGCAAATACTGTCTCAGTCACTAAATATATTTCACCCGCCCCTTCTCCTTCCTCCTCGCGGTATTTGTCCCCTTCCCCTTCCCTTTTCCCTGAGGCAGCGAGGAATTCCATTGAGCAAACCGGTAGCGTCTTATGTAATCATTTTCCTATTTTAGGACTTCTACTTTGCGGCGCGGAGTGATCGCAGAAACTGCGGTCGGAGCTCAGACGTCTAGAGAAGATGGGAGGACCGGGACGCTAGGTCCCTGGAGAGGATTTTTTTTTTTTTTAGAGGGTTTTAAGTATACAGGGACAACGGAAAGAGTGTCGACCAGGCCATGATGGGCGGAGAGCAAAGGGCCTGTGGAATCGGACTTATGAGCAAGGCAGAGGGCACGCGGTTCCCAAAAGCAAAGGGCACCGAATGGGTGGAATCCGTGACCCACCCAGCTAGAGCAAGACCTCAATCTCCAGCCGCAGCCGGCTGGCGGTCCAGGCCCGGAAGTTGGTGCGCTGCAGCTCCGCACCAACAGAGGGCGCCGAGTCCTCATCAGTTTGTGGTGGGCGGCTCCCAGCTGCCAGCCAGATGTGGGCAGCTGGACTGCGCGAGGCGCGAAGCTCTATCCGAGCCCCTGCAGACTAGCCCGCGGGGGCACAGCGAAGAAGGGACGGCAGAGGGCAAGGGTGGTAGTAGAACAATTCACTGTCGCTCCTCAGCAGACTCCAGGATTGCCTTCTGTGGGGCAGAAGTGGGAACCTTCTTGCCCAAAGGGGGCGCCGTTTTCTGATTCCCACAAAATGAGCGGGCAGCGGCCCTGGGGCTGGCTCAGCACGACCGAATTGGGTCCACTGGGCGGGGCGCGGGGCTAGAAGAGACCCATGCGGCAGTCTGCTGCGGGAAAGAAAGCTGGCCTTAAGGGCCTTGAACTTTTTGAGTCTCCAACCAGACACACACACACACACACCCCAGATCTTCCCAGAGCTCTTTCTGCCCTAGGTGCCGTGTGCATTCGGGGATTGAGAAATTGAGGCATGGCAAAACCGAGCACTGAGAGACTCTTCCTTCCCTTCGTCTGGGGTTGAGAAGCTGTGCTAGAGGGTAAAAGCCCAAGGCTTCAATTAACTACCCCAGGGTCAGTGACATCCCTAGGGGCCCCGCCCCCTTAACCTGCCGGCTGTCTCCACCCCCAGCCGCTCCTCGGGCTCCGGGGTAATCAGCTGCTGCGCGCTGCAGTAATTGGCGGTGCAGACCCGGCCTGGCGGAGCACCGGCGGGCGGCGCAGGGGCGGGCGAGGGGCTTAATTGCAGGGCTTCCGCACGCAGTCTCGGCCGCAGCTCCGTTGGGGGGAAGGGGACAGGTCCCTTGGCTCCGCAGGCCTGGTCTTGAAAGAAGCTTTTTGAGTTGGTAGTTGGGGGATCCCCTCCCTGGAAACAGTGGGACGTTGGGGGCGTTGAACCACAGCAAGGGTCTGGGGGCCGTGGGGATGAGCGAAAAAGGATGCCTCGGGAGGGCTACAGAAGAGGGACCGATTCCAGACTTCCGATTCCAACCTCAGAAGCCCTGGTTCGTCTTGTCCGAGACTCCTCCCTTGCTCTGACCATCCCTGCTCCCCTTTCTGCCGCCCCCGTCACCCCCCTTCTCATATCCCCAGGGCGCTCCCACCCTAGGGAAGAATGTGCCCTTCTAGCGCACCCTTGCCATGGTAACGGCACACCCCCACCCCCGCGCACCACAGCGGCGAGGCCTGGCCCAGCGGGCGGCGTAAAGTGGGGAGGGGGGGGCGCCTCCCAGCGCGGTGGACACTCCTCGGCTGCCCTGGTTGCCACGGAAACCGGGGGCATTTTGAAGTATGAAGCAAAGTGGAAAAGGGGTCTCCACGACCCCTTACCCTTCTACCACACCAGCAGAGGACCCCACCTCCAGGGAAAGACACCCTCTCCCCAATTTCAAGGAGAAGTTCCAGAGAAGGACCGTGGGACATCCTAGCTTCCAAACACAGCGAACCCAGGAGGAACCCTGAGGGTCCCAGAGAGCCTGGAACCTGGAAAGGGATCCCCTGTCGCCAGCCTGTCCCCCTCCCCCATTAAAACCCAAGGGGGGCGCTGGCAGCAGGAAGCCAGGGAAGGGCCCGGAGGCGCTCTGGCCCCACAGCAGAGCGGTGATTACAGGGACCTGTCCCTCCCGCCCCCGGCTCCCACTCTCATTAAGTCATTTTTTCCCCTGTTGGAAAGTCCCCGTGCCTTGAGCGCAGGAGCTGGGGCGACCGCAGGCAGCTGCCGGCAACCACATGAGAAAGGGGGGTTGGAGGAGGGGACGGGGCTGCGACTAGGGCCTGGACACTCTCCAACGTTGAAGGCCCCCTGCCGGGGGGTAGCTGGAGAAGCATTAATTCCGGGGAGGGAGGGAAGGCCTGGATGACCCTGAGCTTGATTCCCATGGGGCATTCCTGCAGCCCCCAAGTCTACCTTTGAATGCCTCTCCCTTCCTCATCCATGTTCCTGGGGCGACTGGAAAGCAAGATGCTTGGGTTCTGATCTTACTCTCAGCCTGGCTACCTCCTCCCCACCCTTAACCCCACCACTGCCTGCTGATCTGTCCAGCACCCTCTTTCTCTTCATTGCCTCACTGCTATGGGGACAATCTAGGCTCCATTAGGCTCCTGCAAAGATGTGACCTAGTGTCCACCAAGTGAAAGGTGTTGGGGACGAAAGAGACCCTCCTCTTCTGAATGATCTCTGGCCTCATTCTGCTCCCATTTTCAAGGCTCACCCTAATGCTCCCCAAGCTGTTCCACTCTCCCCCTCATCCCAACTCCATCTTCCCACTTAATTTCAGCCTGTTCTCCCTATTTCCAGTCAACACATTGATTTCTGCTATACCCTTCAGTCAGTGTGCCTCAGCCCAGTGCCCACCAAGCTCCGTTTTCCTTCCCCTCATCACTTTCATATCTCCCTTTAGGACCCTTACCAAGTCCCACACACCTCTTTTTCATTTTGGGTCCAGTCTTGGTCCCAGGACTCAGCTTCTGGCCCAGGGACAGGACAGGGGGTGACCAATACCCTACTGTCCTTTCCTAGAACATGTCCCCTCCCCTACAACTCAATGTCTAGCCCCCTGCCCTACCCTGCCACCCACCTTTTCCTCCAGAGGCAACACATTCTGCAGTATTTGGGCCACCTACCTTATTCCCCAAATTGATCCTAGAGCTCTCACCTCCAGTCTCTTTCCCCCTCCCACAGCTCTGCACTGCATAAGCCTGGGAGGCAGTGGAGGGTGAGGTCAAGGCTAATGCCCTAGTGGACACTGCTAGAGGTGGGAGAGAGTAAACCCCTGCCCTGTGGGACTCCAATTTCCCCCACCTGCCTCTCCCCCTTCCTGGGATGGGAGGGAAGAAGGGGGCAGGGAACCCAGCCCCCACAGCCCTCTCCTGGGTGAACAAGAGGAAAGGAATGAGGCAGGTGTGTCTGGCTGCTCCTGCCTATCCCTCCTCCCTAGGGACTCTCACTGTCTGCCTGTGGGGCTGTCTTTGGGGGGATGGTGAGAGAAGCACTATTCTCCACACACGCAGTGGAGCTGAACCTTTGGAAGAGTCTCCTGCCTTGGGCCTGCCTGGAAGTTGCTGGGATGTGGGCAATGGAAGCACAGGGAGCTGGGGCCAGCTAGTGAGGGCAAATCTCCCAGCTGGAGGGCCTATGGGTTGGAGGCCATCACCCTGAGAACCTCATTTTCTTCTCACTTCCACCCAGGGGTAGGAGACATGGGACAGGAGTAAGGAAATATAGGGGATTTGTGCAAGCCAGCAACTGGGGAACAAGACTTTGGCCTTGTGTGGTTCATCAAAAAGGATGTCATTCTGGGAAAAGCTGAGGTAGCCAGCAGAGCCCCTAATTGTGAGCAACAGAAGGCTTGGCTGAGGTAGTTGAAGTGTTCTTTCCCTGAGATCCTGAGGGTCTATTCCAGAAAATCCTCAGATCTGAGCTAAGGAGGATGCAACCCTGGACACAAGCTGCCAGCTCAGCAGTGTCCTGATGGCCCTAATAGGGATTAGTAACCTGCTAAAGGCCACCACGAGCTGGGGCTCTGGGGGCCCAGGGAGCCCAGGAAAGCTGGCCCCCTGAGCCTGACTTACATACCCTGCCTCTCCTGCAGACTCCCAAGCCCAGAGATCCAGACAATGAGTCTGCAGGCCCTCCCCCACTCCCTCTTCCCAGCCGCACCTCCCGGCCCCACCTGCTCCCCGGGGCGCTGGGCCGGGTTGAGCTGGGTCTTGCCCAGGATTATTCCTCTCAGAGTGCCTCCTGTCTCTGCCGACGGTTGCTGCTGGGCACGGCCACTCGCCCTGGCTTGTGGCAGAGGGCTCAGGCACAAAGTGGGCGGTTAGAGCTCTGGCACCCAAGCCTCTGGATCCAGCCCCTTCCCTATATCTTCACTGCCTCCATCTAGTCCAGGCCTCATCTCTAGTTTTGAAGATGATTTTAGTCTCCTAATTGGCCTTCCAGCTGTCACCTCATCCCCTTTAGCCAGTTCTGCATACAGCAATCCATGTGGGAACCAGACCATGACACCTCCCTGTTTAAGACTCCCTACAGGTTCCCATTTCTCTTAAATAAAATCCCAACTCCTTAGCTAGGCCTAGAATGACACATGATGTGATCTTTGCCCACCCTCTGAGAGCCTCTCCTGCCCATCAATCAGCCCCTTGATCTCTTCACTCTAGTTGCAATGAACTCTGCTCTTCCTCCAACTGCCAGAGGTCTTCTCCTGAAACTTTTTCATTCCCAAGGCCTCTGCTGGAAAGTCCTTTCCCTGGATCTCCCCACCTCCAGCAAGGCTCTCCTTCTCATATCAGCTTGAATACACAGAGAGGCTTTCCCTGACTGGTGGTTTTATCAGAAGGGATCCCACTCTCCAAATCACTCTACACCCAGCACTCGACTTTATTTTCTTCACAGCACATAGCATTGTCTGAAATGACCTTGTTTGTGTGTTTCCTGGTTTATTCTCTTCTCCCTAGGAAGGATGTGAACTCCATGAGAGCAGGTGCTCTGTCTCTCTTATTCACATCAGTATTCCATGCCTCTCCTCCCCCTGAAGAGTGCCACAAAGAGAGTGTAAAATAAATATCTGTTAAATGAATGATAAGGGAAATGTGAAGGGTCAGAGGCCAGTGGGTGAGCATGATTGGGGCCTTTATGGAATTACTTCAGCTCAGTTATGTCCATTCTTCTTTTTAATCTTCCTTCTGCCCATCAGCTTCCATTCATTCCCTCCCACTCCAGGGAAAGGGGAGAAAGGAGACAGGCCTGAGGGGCTGGACTGCCTGTCTGACACTTGTCCTCCAGGCCTTGAGCAGTGTCCAACCCAAATGAGCTATGTGAGCTTGGGGCAGGACGCAGGGAGGCCAATCAATCCTAAAGCCCACCAAATTGAACAGTGGGGGTCAGACCGGCCGGGACTGTCCCCTTGATTGCAGAAGTGGCAGGTTCCTCTAAGATCCTGTGGTCCAGTCTCTTCCAGGAAGCCAAGGCGATGCTGTTGGACCAGATGGAAAGTGCAGGGACCAGGCTCCAGGAGGGGAGCCTTACTCAGGGCCCCGGGGAGCCTGGGCAGCTCACTTGCAGACGCTGACCCATTCGGTGATGCGGCACTCTTCGCAGACCACGAAGCAACACCAGTGGAAGCGGCAATGGCAGCGCTCGCTGCGCGTCTGGCGCAGGATATTGTGGCCGCGGCCGCAGCACATGCTGCCGCAGCCATCCGGGCCCGCGCTGCTCTTATTGCAGAGGCGGCCCACCGTGCCTGCCGAGTCCAGGCGCGGCTCGTGCTCGCAGAAGTCGGGCGACTTCTCGAAGTAGACCAGGTCGGCGGGGCTGGCCCGGCGACGCGGCCCCGGAGTGCCCGGAGCGGGCGAGGGTGCCCCCGCGGGGCCCGGCTCCAGCTGGCCGCCGTTGCGGTTGTGCGGCCGGATCAGCGTGGCGCGGTGGAAGCGGCTGCGCAGCAGCGCCCCCACAGTGCGGAACTCGGGCGTCACCTGCCAGCACGTTTTGAGCTGGCAGCTGCCTGACGTGCCGTGGCACTTGCACTTTCGCCGCATGTTCTCCATCACCGCCTGCGGAAGGAGGCACGGTGAGGAGCGACGCTGGCGGTCAGACCCCAGCCCTCCACCCACCCTCCCACCGCTGAGACTGGCCTGAGAGGAGGTGTTGGGAGCCAATTCCCATTGTACAGAAGCAAAGACTGAGGCCCGAAGCAGAGCGATCCGAATTCCTCTGCCAGCTGCTCTGCCCGGGGGATTCCGTCCTTCCTGCTCCCCGCTGCTCCCCTCCTCTCCCCGCCAGCCAGTCCTGCAGCTGCAGGGGGCCCTTAGGACTGGAGGCTTTTGCTTCCTGAGGGAGGGGATCCCAGATCTTCAGGGAAATTCCCTCTTCTTCCACTTCTGGGGCAGGGGCCAGGAGCAGGGGGGTGCCAGCCCCACTACATGCCAGCCCCAAAGCCTCTGGCCTCGCTCCAGACTATGAGCCAGGCTCAGAATGAGCTTGAGAAAGCTCCATTCCACTGCCATCACCCTCAGTCAACCCTGCAGCTCTTTGTGGGGATCCAAAAGAGAGGCAACAGGGACCAAGAAGACTGCCCCTCCCATTGTGGTGACTGGGGTTAATTCTGCCCTGTCCTGAGTGCCAGCAGGGGCGGAAGTTCTACCTGAATACAGAAGGAAACCAGAGAGCGCCAGGCTCTCTGTCCTGCGAAAGCAAATAAAAGATCCCAGGCCTCCAAGGGAGGTGGTTAGAAGGACACAACATACCTGTCCCCTGCCCAGCTCTTAACCTCCTCTAGGGTCCCCTCCCAAAGAACCCTTTGGCTTTGTCCTCACAGGAAGTTGGCCCCCACTCCACTCCCAAAACACACTCTCAGGCAGGGAGAGCAGCAGGAGGGCCATAGGGAGGGGCCTACCCTAAGGCTGTGCAGCCCTTGGTGTTAGCACCACTTGAGAACCAGCCCCTTGCCTCCCCTCCCCAGGCCAACAGCTCAGGAACATCTGCTTCCCACAGACAGCAGCCATTAATTAAACAGTTTAACGAGGACGAGGAGGAGGCACTGCTGCTACACTGGGATGGTATGGAAGCTTGGGAAAAGAGCCTCATGCACAGGGCAGGGCTGAGTGGGAGCTGGACAGGACCTGAGGTTGGGTGTGCCTCAGTTTATCCCACCTCTAAGCAAAGATGGGAATTGCTGAATCAGCTGAGTCTTTGTGGAGGAAGATGAGCTAGAGTGGGCTAAGAGGCCAAGGGAAAGGAGAGTAAAGTGGAGAAGCTTCCTGCCAGAGTAAGAGTGCAGAAATAAGGTTGGAACAAGATAGGCAGAATCAAGAGAAGAGTTGGGGATGGAGTGGCCAGGAAAGGAGCATGCTGGGCTACCACGAGGTCCAAGGGGCATATGAGTGTAGACTCCGCACTGAGTGTAACGTATAGAGTGTGGAGTCCACACCACTTTCTCACTAGTTGCATCAGCTCTGACAAGCGTCTCAGTCATTCTGTGCCTCAGTTTCCATAGCTGAACTAATAATAGTGTTTACATCATAGGTAGTTGTGAGGACTAAATAGGTTGATAGGTAGTAAAGTGCTCAGGACGGTGCCTAATACACAGTAGGCACTCAATAAATGCAGGCCACTATTCCTTTCCTTTCTTCCTTGTCCTTTTTGTTTACTCATGTATTTATTTAATTTGCTTGGAATGAGCATTGGAGAACAGGGGAGAAAGGAGGAAGGTGGCTATAACACAGGTCCTCAGTGGCCGCTGGAAACCTTTTAGCCCCTCACTTTTCAGGAATCCCTCATTCTGGACTGGGAGAGGAGGTCAGAGTCACATGGAACCATAAAACATGAGAGCTTGGGGGACCTGACAGTGACTTAGTTCCACCTTCTGGCTCTGTAGGGGAGGAGACAGGGTGGTGGCCCAGGTCTGGACCCCTGAGGTCTCACTGCTAGCCCAGTCCTTTCCCAGTGATGCTGGAAGAAATGAGAGGAGCAGACTGATTAGCAGTGGGTGTGGGAACCCCAGGCAGAGGGTAGGGTGGCTTCATCTCCGTATTTCCCAGGCCTACTCCAGTGCCTGGCATGTACTAGATCCTCAAGTCATGTTTGTTGACTGAATTAGAAGAGAGCAAAGAAAGGATCGCTGAGTTGGAAGTAGTGTGGTCCAGGGAAGAGAGTTGGGCTAGGGGAGAGGAGAGTCCCTAGGCAGTGGGATTTGAAGTGGGCCTAGGGGTCAAGACTCTCACCTGCCTCCCAACTCGGTTGTTGTGCAGCCTCATTCGCGCGTGGATGTCTCTGTGAGGCTCGCGGGAGTCCAGAAAGTCCTTAGAGAAGCGCTCCCCGAAGCCCACATCCGGGCTGCAGCCGCCCCACTCCCAGGAGTCCTGCAGGCCGGGGCTGGCAGGGGGCAGGACTGGGTGTTCTGGGACCCCATGGCTCAGGCCCTTACCCCTCTGCAACGCGTCCAGCTGCAGACGGTGCAGCTTCCGTCGGAAGGCCTCCTCGTCCCCACGCCTGGACGCATCGCAGCCGCATGCCCGCAGTTTGCCCAGGGCGCATGCATTGGAGACTGCGTGCACTACCCCAGCTGCCGCGATGGCGTAGGCAAAAGCGCTCTCTCGAAAACCTGCAGTTAGAGACCAAGAAAACATGGATTCAGGACGGGCCTTGACATCCCATCCCCTTGCCCAGCCTACCCAACCTTAGCATCAATCCGAGGACACACTGAGGCCCAGTGAGGGTAAGGTATAAAAGCACAGAGAAAGAAAGGGGTGGCGGGAGAGGGAGATCCTGCAGAATCCAGGCACACCGGGCACTCAGGATGAAAAGCAGAGGTCTTGTTACACTCCCTCCCTTTTCATTAGCATCACCTAAGCAAGTTCAGAATGTGTGTGTGTAGATCTCTCCTCTAGGGCAGCAATACCTGGTATACATTCTTTTTAAGCTCAGGCATTTCATTTATTACTTTTCATGGTGATATCTGCTTAAATGAGCCTGCAGAAAGAAGTCAAAGTTTCACCTAAAGAATAAATTATCAGTGATGGACTGACAGGCCCCAGGAGATGCCTGTGGGTAGAAGGGTAAGTAAAAGAAGATGCTCTGCTCCTAAAGCGCCCTACCCCCACATTGCCTGCCAGTGTGCACCCATGATAGGCCCAGCCCAGAACCCTCCCCAGTGGTGCCTATCCTTGTCCACAGGATATACCTGAAAGCCACTCAAAAATAGGTACCACTCAGCCTCTCTGCCTGTGTGCCTAGGGTACATGCCTAGGGTACATGAAACCTTGGGTTCCATCTCCAGTGCCACCACAAACAACAACAGCAACAAAATCCTTTAGGTCAGTGAAAGATGTTTGAGTGATGATAGGGGCAAGCCCAGTATTTGTTTGTTTGTTTTTTAAGAGATAATCAATTTTATCTATTTTTTTTTTCATCTGGCCTTTGTTAATTGTATACGTGGTGCTGGGATTTGAACCAGGGTCCTCATACATGCTAGGCAAGCGCTCCAACCTCTGAGCCACCACTCCAGCCCCAGTGTCTTAACTGGGGTCTGGCATAGGGGAAGACATCTTCCTCTAGGTGCTCAGGAGGTATAAGGCCCCTTCCTGACCCAGCTATTCTCAGTGTCCCAGAGCAAGGCATGTACTTGTCTACAGGGTGTTCCTTCTCAGTGTTCCAACCTAAGCCTTCCTCCAGGAGGGCCCTGGAGCTGGGGCTGAGGGAGGACTACTAGTTCTCAGGCTGCAGGCTATTTCTTGTTTATTTCTTATTTATATGCAGCTTGTGGTACAAGTCTCTAACCAGCCTCTGGACTGCAGAGAGAGGGCAGGAGTAAGAGAAGCCAAGAGCTAGAACAGCCTCCATACAGAGAGGAGAATCCACTGTGATCCCCTGTGGAAGAAGCCTGCACCCTGGAAGGGGGCTGATGACCTCAGCAGAGGTCAGAGATTCAGAGGAAACAAAAACTCCAGATTCTTCTACCCAGACTTGGGAAGTCTTGTCCTCTGTGTGACCTCACAGACACTACTAGAGAACCAAGAGGGACACTAGAGAACCAATCAGGATGGACAAAGACCCTAGACTATTCCTATCCTAACCCTTACCCCTGCATCATAGAGCCCTGTCCTCTTCTTCCTGCCTAGACAAATAATAATGATGATGATAAGACAAGACGGTCAGTAGTTAAGAACTGATCTCTAGAGCGGTCAGTAGTTAAGAACTGATCTCTAGAGTCGGATTACCTGGGTTCAAATCTTGGTTCTTCCACTCACTAGTTGCTAATAGCTATGTGACCTTGGCCAAGTGACTTAACCTCTCTGTGCCTCCATTTCCTGAAAAACAGAGTTGTTATTATCTGCTTCACTTTTGTTCCAAGAATTAAATGAGTTATTAAATTTAAAGTTCTTAAAATAGTGCCTGATCTATAATAGGTATTACATAAACATTTGCTGTTATTAAGAAGTTCTGGGGCTGGTTTGAGCACTTGCCTGGCATGCACAAGGAACCAGGTTCAAACCCCATCACCACATACACAACTAAATGTTAGAGGAAAAAAGGCCAGATGAAAAAATAAATAAATTTATTATCCTCCCTCCCCCCCTTTCTTGAAAAAGAAGGAGGAGAAGGAGGAGGAGAAGGAGAGGAAGGAGGAGGAGGAGGAG
>PVKS010031324.1:0-23536 GCA_004027875.1 Aplodontia rufa | reverse complement strand
GGGCTTTACATACATAATAATATCCCTCAGCCTTTGACCCCTCCAGCCATAGCAGCACCCTACTAAGCCTGATCCCCAGACACTTGGCAGGTGGGTATCAGACATGACTTGCATCTCTGTCTAGAAAACTTTCAAGTGCATTTCTGTCTCCTTGATGTTAGAGTCTTATTTCTCCATTTGCCTCTCCTTTGCATCTTACATATTTCTCTCTGATATTCTGATCTGTGAGGAGTTGCCTTTGATTAAGGACTCCGCTCCTTAAATGTTCTTTTTTAGTTTCCCTATATTATTGGAAGATTGGAGGTACCTCGGGTGACCCAACTTCTCTAGCATATTAAATCTAGGTGTCACATGCTTATACTTCCTTTGATAGATAACCTAATAAGCCTTTTCTATCTCTAATTTCATTAATTTTGTAACACTGAATTATTTCTTTCTGTAGCATACCATTTTCTTCTCCTTTAACTTTGTGTGGCAAACATAGGCTTTCATAATTAAATGCAGTGGATCATTTAGAATCTAATACTGAAAACATGTGCCTTTTTCCTATGGAAAGATAAGGAAATAGAGCTTCATAAAACAGAATATTGAGCTTAAAATATAATTTATCAGGAATAAAGAAAGAGATGTAAATCATGCTCAAGAAAGGCTCACTTTCATGTTAAAAGTTGGATTAGATTGCATTTGTAAATGACGGGAAGACTTTCTGAAAATAATACCTCAAGGTTAAATGAAGAAACACATCTAGTAGATATTTAAACAATGTCAGTATCTTCCAAAGTGAGTTCCTCCCAATGAATATTCGACTTAGCTCACTAAAAGGCAAATTCTTATAGATCTAAATTACACATCCCCATGAGTTTTTAATGTTTGTATTTTAAGGAAGGCTCAAAACTATAATAATCCATTCCAGGAATACATAGTATCTGAGGCAGAAAGTAACCAGAAGACTATTGTTTTACTATCAAAGAAAATCTGAAATAAGTGTTGTATATTTGAATTCTCCGCTATGTCCAGTTTTTATGTCACTCTATGAATAAGGGAGAACTCCAGGAATATTCACTATACACACTCACTTTTTGTTAGAAGCAACATATAAAAATGATCCAGATGCCTTGAATTGGAATGATGTGGCCCTGAAAACTGCAACCCAACCCCCAAGAAGTTTGATATTCCTTTAGAGATTTACTCACGATTTAAGACCTAACAATTCCATAAAGTCATTTCAAGCATGGTTCCATCTCATTCTTCAGTTTAGGCACATTTCAAAGCTATTCTTCACTGTAATAGTGAAGTTGTAACACTTGACATCTTTATGTAGAAGACTTAATTTAACCAATATAGTTTTCATTGAATTCAAGCTGTTGATGTTATGATAGCAATACATTTATCAGTGATAAGATGTTTTCTCAATCTCAGTTCTGTGTTTAGTGGCTGATCAGTATTCATTGGAACCAGCCCTTCCTTTGACAGAGGCTGTGCCCTGGCTTGTGAGGGTGTATGTCCTCACAGTCATGATATGGTGGAGTGTGTGTTGATGCACAGATTTTTGTAGTTGAAGGCATGTGTTCTGCTCTGCTCCATTACTCTGCATACAAAAGAAGGCATCTCAACTGTATAATCAGGCTCACCTCAGTTGCTGAGGTGAGCAAGAGGACAATGCCACATTTCCCTGTGGCTTTGTTGTTTATGACTTTTACTTATTTATGTATCCAGTTGTCTCCTAATGAAAGAAACCCATGATACAAAACCTACATTTACAAAACGAGGGGTCAGTGAGTTTTTCCTCTGTTTTTAGTACTCTCTCTTTTAAGAAATGTACTCACAGTAATATTCATTGTGGCATAATGATTTAAAAGGATAGGGCCCGTGGACCTACACTTGACTCACAGTGCTGAGTGGGGAGTCTGTCAGGATATTTAACCTCTCTGGACTTTACTTTTTGCAAGTGAAAAAAATGAAAGTAATTGTGCCCACCTGTAAGAACCTGATGAGCTCATTCATGTCAAGCACTTATCAGAGCACCTGAGATGGAAGCCTTCAGCAAAATAGATTATGCATAGCTATGTGCGTGCGAGAGAGAATGCATTCACATGCATGCATATATGTGAATGTGTTATGATTTCCATAGTGCTCAAGTACACCATGTACCGTGATTATATAGTGCTCATAGCATTTTATGGATAACGAGGAATACTTACAAAATCAGTAGAAGATGTACACATAGAATTTTTGACAGATTTATCTTACTAATTATGTACTACGTAAGCCACTATTAAAATGCATTTTCATTCCCTGTGCACACATCTACTGTAAGAGATAGGTGACCTAGAAACGTGCTGGAAGGTGCAGTGAAGCCACCTGGGCTGTTTTCATGTCACCATGGCAACCTGTAACATTTGTGCCAGAGGATCAATCTGCTTCTCTAACCCCCTGAAACTCAGTCCAAGTGTTGAGCTCCCTGAAGAAGCAGGCCGAGAGCAGGTGATCTACTACAGGTTTATTAGATGGTGCCCTGATGTTCAGCACCTATGAGAGAGGTAGAAAACGCAGGAATGGGCAGAGGAAGATGTCAGGCAAGATTCAGCCATGACAGGACCTTGGCCAACCCCATAGGGAACTCTGGAGCTAGACTTTCCCTTCAGAATTGTGGCAGGTTGGGAGCAGGATGCATGGAGGAGCTAGACCTTTGTACCTTCTCCCCCTCACGCTCCAACCTGCCAGTCATTGGCTGCAGGTTGCTCTCTGGAGGGGAGCATGACCTTGAACAAGGTGGCTCTTAGAAATTCCCAGACGGTCTGACAGCTGTTAACATGACCCACCAGAAGGAATCCATAAGGAGGAGCTACGTAGCACTGCATGAAGTCCATGCCAATCAGTGGAATCAATTATCGTGGGGAATTATTAGAGTTTTACTTGGCCCAAGTTATCTGATTTCTGCTTTTCTCCGAGCTTCCTCTAGTTTTTTGTCTTTCCTACTCTCCCACCAACGATTTATTTTACAGCTTCTTTGAAGTATAACTGATGTACAATGAACTATACATATTTAAATGTGCTATCTGATGAGTTTGACCTCTGAAAACCCTGTGAAACAATCATACAGATCAAGTTAATGAACATTTCTGTGACTTACAAGTTTCTTCATTTCCTTTTGAATCTGTTCCTTTCTCCACAACCCTTCTCCTGCAATACCATTGAATTACTCTGTCAAGTAAAGTTTTTGCTTTCTAGAATTGTATATAAATGGAATTGATGCCACTCTAATGAGGGCTAGAAATAGACGTGGAAAGATTCTCTGCCTTGTCCAAGGATCACTTTATATGTGCAACGGCCAGACAACAGAGAGGGTGAGAATGGGAGCTATGGAATTGGAAAAATAGTCATTTGAAATTCTATTTTCCCTTGTATGTGATCATAGTGCTATTATTTGAATTCACAAACCCCATTTTTTCTTATTTAGAAAATAGGTATGATAATTGAACCTCTCCAGAGGGTTCATGTGTTAAAGAATGAGAAATTGCTAAGTTACACCTAGCTCATTGTGATGGCCCAATACATTTTTATTTAGGATGATGTTTTGTTATAATAATAATAACGATAGTATCAAAGGTTTATGAGTCCATTTTCATGTAATTCCTTTGCATTTATCTCTTTGGCCAAACAAGAAAATCTAACCTAGGAGAAAATCTGTAATTGACATAGACATGCTGTTCTCCACTCCTAACGCAATCTTCAGACTCAAGATTCCTGTGTCAGTGGCTTCACATTGCAAGGTATGCTCTGATGACACACCTTGATAGATTTTTAGCCATTCAGTAAATGGTGACTACTCTTCAACCACACTTCCAATAACCCATTCTTCCTAAATTTCCATTTTCCCCAAATTTCTCCAGTCACTTCTTAGGAGTATCCTGGTTGGCCTATCCCACTAAACTCCCCATTCAGTACTAGTGTTTCCCAGTAGCCCAATCCTAGACCCTTTCTCTGCTCACATCCTGTTTCTTCCTGTCCCTGGGTTTATATTGTCAACTCTATGATGGCAGCTCCTCAGCTATAACTCCAGAGCCGTCCACCTTGCCTTCTGTTGACTGTCTCAGACATGGGCAGTTCAGATTTATTACACATCCTAACCAAAAGTATTGCTCTTTGCCCTCTTCCTTGCTTGCTTGGTATTTCCCATGACAGCAGTTGAACTTTTGCTTGTTTTATTGCCAAGCCAGGAACACAGGGCTTACCCTTGACAGCTCCTTCCGTATTGCATCAGATACCTAACCTCTCACCAACTCCTTTTGATTCTACATGCAAAATTTCTCTCTGTTCATCTTCCATTCCTTTCCTGTAGAAGCACCACCAGTTGCTCCAATTTGCTAGCTAATTTCTTTATTTTCCAACTTCATCTAGGTTCTCATCTGAGATTACTTTATTTAGGAAACCAACAATAACCAATATAAATTTTGTCATGTCACTCCCTTGTTTAAAAGTTTATGCTGATGGGCTGAGGATGTAGCTCAGTGGTAGTGCTTGCCTTGCATGTGTGAGGCCCTGGGTTCAATCCCCAACGCAGCAGGTTGCAGGAGCCTTGGGCTCAAGGCTCACAACTCTGTACTACCTTCTCACTGCACTCATTGAAAATAACTAGGTCCCTCATGTGCATCTAAGACCTTGAATGACCTTGTTCTGGTCTGACTCTGTATCCTAATCTCAAGCCATCATTGGCTTTCTTGCCTTTACTTAAAGCTCTAGTGTACAAAAATATTTGAATGTATTTCTTTCTTCTGCTTCGAAGCCTCTTTCACCTTTCTCCTCTCCTGTCTTATCCTTCAAATTGCATACTTCCACTATCAAATTTCAGTTTTACTTCTTTAAATTTGTTTCCCCCATGCTTCATCTAACTTGAGTTTCTCATATTCTCACGAAAAGCTTTGTGCAATTTGCTTTATTGAATCTTTTTTCCTTGTGATGTTGAGGATTTCACCAGGGCTTGGAGCATGATAACCAAGCACACAGGAGCAAGTGCTACCACTGAGCTACACCCCAGCCCCCTTTCTTTTATTATAATTTTATTTAGAGATGAGATCTCACTAAGTTGCCCAGGTTAATCTTGAACTTGTGATCCTCCTACCTAGGCCCAAGTAGCTGGGATTAAAGGTGTGTGAAATTATTGAAATTTTGTATTTACTTATGTATTTGTGTTAATGGTGCAAACTCTGTGAGCATAGAGACTAGATTGTATTCATTGCATATACCTGTGACCTAGCCTGGTGTGTGGCACACAGTAGGTCAATAATTATTTATTAAATGAATGCTGAACTGAAGCAGGTCTAGCCTTCCTAATAGCAGCAGCATGGCTGTAGTCTTTGTTCTGTTGGTTGCTTATCATGTGGCTTTAGGCACGTCCCTTCACTTACCTGAGCCGATTTTCTTACCTGTATGGTGGGGATATTTCTTCTTTCTTTCACACAAATCCATTGATTGAGCACTGATATTGATTACAATGATATAATTAATAATGAACTCTCTGTAATCAATCATAAATGTCAATAAATGCAGTTCCAAAGTAAGTTAAAATAAAGGAGGAAATAAAGGGAAAGATGAAATCCTTTGGTGTAATTTGGCTGTAAAATACCTAAGTTCAATGCTAATTCATTCTTTTAGCAAGAATAAAGCTTTAGTCACTTTCATTGCACATTTATTCACAAGGTCCCTTAAGTTAAATCTCACTTGAGGTGCTATGGTGGGTGCTTTTGGGTGTTTCAATATCAAAAGCTTCCAAGTTTTCACATGTGGAACTGAGTTGGGATCCCTGTTCTGCCTCTTGTGTACTTTTTTATCTCCATGAACATCATTTTCCTCATCTTTAAAATGAAGAATTTGTCCCAAGGTGCTGTCATGAGTTAAATTGGGGCAATTGATGAGAAAGGACCTGACACATAGAAGATTGGTAGATGCTTTTTCCAAAAGTGAGTTGTATGTTGGTTTGCCACATGTTCCAGAGTCCTATGCACTTTAAATTCTGAAGATTAGTCTACCCCTTTGATTAACATTTTGAAGGTCAGTCAGTTGAAAGCAAGCATCTAGATCAATGGTTCTGAACTAGGGAACTTCAGCCTCTGTCAGAAATTTATCCAAAAAAAAAAAAAAAACTAGAGACATTTTTTTGGTATGACTGGTGGGACATTGTAAGATAAGAGGCCAGGGATGCTTCAAACCTCCTACAATGCACAGGAGAGACCCCAACAACAAAGAACTATCCAATCCAAAATGTCAATAATGCTGAGAAACTCTTTTCCTGATCTACAAAGTCAAGCACGAAAGTTGAATTCTGCTTGTGTATCACTTTGATGACTTTGAAATTTCATGTGTAAAAATAGGATTTCCCTTTTCTTTTTATCCCTCCCTGCTGAGAGAGGCTTCCCAGTGTCATCATCAGGTCACCATCCATTCGGATGCTCTATCATAGTTCTGCAGTGAGTCCCACAGCTCCCCATGGTCTATTTCCTAAAGGTGGCGACAATACCTTTTATTCTGCTCACTGCAAGAGGGAAGGTATCATATCATCACCATTTTCTAATGAAGAAATGAAAGTGTGGAAAAGAGGAGTATCACAACAGTGATGGTGTCACTTATGACCAGGTGACCCAGCCCTGGACTACCCCTGGATTTTTAACTCCACACCCAGGATTTTTTTCTTTTTATCAAAATTTTCCTAATTGCTCTCATGGTCTTTGTGGTCATTGATAAAACATTTTATCCCATAATTTTTTAAAGTATTTATTGCTTGCTCATATTTTTTAAAGAGACATGGACAGTGAGAAAGAAAGAGAAACAATTTTTATTTAGTTTTTCAGGTGGCTTTCGTTGCTCTGACACTTTGTTGTATACATGGTGCTGGGGTTTGAACCCACTTGCTCACACATGCCAGGCATTGCTTGCTCATCTTATATAAAGGCAAGAACACTTTCTATTGCCTCTACCGAAAGTCTCTGAAATTAGGGCAATATTCACTTTTTAATCCCCGATAGTATTAAAGTTAAGCATTCAAAAGTCTAAGGCAGAACAAATCCTTCAGTATTAGGGAAAGAAACCCAAAGTTAGTTTAAAACTTGTTTGTAAACATTACTTTGTCTGTGGGTACTATTTCTAATTATTTATGTGTTGGGGGCTAGAGCAGTGGCTCTGCAGTACAGCACTTGTCTGGCATGCATGAGGACGTGGATTTGAACCCTAGCACCACATACACAACTAAGTGGAGGAAAAACAAACAGATGAAAAAATTAATTGATATTCTCTCTCTCTCTTAAAGAAAATCACATGTAGGAACCACCAGACCCAGAGCCCCTTCCTTTCCATGCACAAGTGCTGTATATGTTTGGGTCTTATGGCATTGGCCATTGAGGAGGAGGAGGTGGCTTGTCAAGAGACACCTTGCATGTTTCTTGGTAATTAATTTTTAAAGACACCTAATGCACAGCGCATTGCACAACTAATGACACTACTCATCTAGTGACAAAAAATAAATCCCAAAACAATGCATGCAAATGCTGAACAAATAAAAGCAGAAAAGTAAAAAAAAAAAAAAATTCGTTCTACCCCTCAAAACCAGAAAAGGCCTCGAAGGTTGTTTATGATATCATAAATCTTCAGCTACTGTCTCCGTTAGGTTGGTACTAGGCTTCTTTACTTGAAAACTCAGTTCTAAGTTGCAAGAACAATAATCACTGAGTCTTTTCAGAGAGTAAACCAGAATCCCCAAATGTAATGTTTTAGGAGTTTTAAAATTAAATTTAGAGGGGATTTGTTAACTATATGTCCTACAAACAACATAAAAATATTTAACTTTTAATTTACTATTGGGGAGCTGTGTTTTCCGTCTTGGAGCATAAAAAATAATGCAAGGTCACATTTTTATTCTATTTGAAAAGCACCATAAAATAATTTCTTTTGTAATTTATATTTCAGAAGGGAATTAATGTTATTCCAATTTCTTCCTATTAACATCATCAGCACCTGAATATAGTCAACCAAAAAAAAATAGATCATCTAAAACATTCTTTTTACCCAAGACTGGAAAAAAATCAATATACAGTTCCCATCAGTATGGTAAATTACTTATAGTAACCACAGTGCAAATTTCCATTAACCCTTCTCTTCATTGGCCCAGAATGGGTCCTTCATTTAGCTGATGATGATTCTAACTGTAACCAAGCAAGTGACCAGGTTTAGCAATGGGCTGTGCTTTCAGCTAGAAGTGAGAGGAGACTTATAGGTCTTAGACGGTTTTGCTTGCATTCTTGCCAGGAAATGAGGTAATGCGTTGGCTGACCTTTGAGTCCCTGCTAGCTCTGGGATTGGGTGATTCGTAGTCACCTTTAGGAAATCACAGACATTAGACATCTAGCTGGGGGTTTAGGAAGACAGATTTGCAGGGTATCTTCAGGCTATTTAAAAAAAAAATAAACAAGGCCTAGCTCAAACTAGTGCTTAACTGTACCCTTGGTTGCAGCCAGATGCTAATTTAGAATAGGCTGTCCAGGAGGGAATGGCAGAGCGTAGCCTCTGTTCCTAGCAGTTAAAAGCCTAAAGGCAAGGCTGCCCAAACTCCCTCACTTGGAAGCAAGAGGGACTTGGGGAAAGGAAGGCGAAAAGTCAGACGCTGAAAGTGGCAGACTTTGAGCCAAATATGACCCATGTACATGATTCATTTGGCTCTCATAGTATGGAAAGAAATGGATGAAGTTTAAGGGGAGAGATTTCAGGAAACTTCAAGATTTCAGTTCTTAAAAACAGAAGGGGCAGTATGCAATCTGTATCCTTGCAGTGTTTCTCTGTAGCAAAAGTGGATTAAAATTACCTATTTTGGGAGAAAAATCACTTTCCAGTCCACTAGGGTCCATCTCATCTCCGTGGTCCCTCGTGGCAGAGGCACGTCTCGTAGCTGTGTTACCCAGCAAACAGAGCTGCTGAGTCTGTGAGCTCAGGGACTAACTGGATAAGGAGCATACTCCAAGGGAATTCAGCAGATGGAAATGTGTGGTCAAACTAAAGGTACATTCCAAATAATTTCTAAGGAATAATAATTAAAACACCAACATTTGTGATTAACCTTTCTTTTTCTTAGTACCAAGGATTGAACCCAGAGGTGGTTAACCATGGAGTCACATACGAAGCCCCCCTTTTTAGTTTTTATTTTAAGACAGGATCTCACTAAGTCACTTAGGGCCTTGCTATTACTGAGGCTGACTTTGAACTTGCAGTCCTCCTGCCTCAGCCTCCTGAGCTGCTGGGATTAGAGGCGTGTGCCACCGTACCGAGCTCCACCAATGATTAACTTTTGGAAAAAAATGACCACAGGTTCATATCATTCTTACCTACACCAGATGGGCTTTCCAGAGGTGGGTATGCGGTGACAGCTCAGTGACTCGACTGAGAATAACACAAAAACTAGGATGTGTCAGTGCAGATTCTCCTGCCTCATCTCCCCACCCTGTATTGATTTTGTAACTCAGAAAGTCAGGTGTCTGACCTCAGGCAAGGCTATTCAGGGAATCAAATAATATTGTCTCTCTCCCTGCTTCTCCACATTCCTCCTCTCACCTCACTTTTTTTCTTCCTGTCTCTGCATTGCCTTAATTCTCGAGCAAATACTCTTTATGTGGCAGCAAAGACAGCCTCTAACAGCATGTGTGGTGTTATATTGTGCCTTGGGGCATAGTCCAAAACTGAAGGAGAACTTTCCCCTTAGCAACCATAGCAATTCCAGTAAAGAACTTTTGTTTACTCTGTCCAGGCACATACTCAGCATTAATTAACAAATATTTATCTCATGCCCACATCAAGTCAGGCTCTGGCTAGGCATTTGAAAACATCCATGAGGCCTTCACCTGGGGGACTTAACATTGTAAAAGAAGGTAGGAGGGCTGGAGCAATGGCTCAGCAATTACAGTGCTTGCCTGGCTTGTGCAAGTACATGAGTTCCAACACTAGTACCATGTACACAATGAAGTCGTGGAGCAATGAAAGCCATGTGAAAAACTAAATAAAATTGATTCTCTCTCTCTCACTGTCCCTCTCTCTTTAAAAAAAGAAAAGAAGAAGAAAGGAGGGAATTTGAAAATAAAAATAAACATAATCAAGAAAATTATGCAGTACTTGATAAAAGGAACTTTGGTGAAGTTGTTTTGTTTTGCTTTCTTAATTGTTCAAAACCCCATCAGAGGAGGACGAGCAGCTCCCCAAAAAAAACAAAAGAGAGGTTCTGTACCAGCCACGGGCAGGGAGGCAGTGTGGGGAGATGGGATGCTCCTGACATTAGCTCTGCTGTGGGGTGTGGAACTCTTGTCTCTCACGAGTGCTTCCTTGAGGTGGGAGGGGCACAGCGGGAAATCCTGAGCCAAATGCTGGTCTGTGAGGCTCAGGAGGCCTGGCACCATCTGCTTCCTGCTTCGTGGAGTTCCCCAAATGCCCCTTTCTGCTTCATAGAGCCTGTCTTTGCCTGTTTCCTGTGCTTTGATGCCTTTCTCCCTCTTGTACACCTTCAATTTTGTCTTTTAAGGTCCCTCCCCCACCTGCAAAAAAAAAAAGTGTTAGTTGCCCTCCCTAGGACACTCAAAAAACCAATGCTTGTGCGTCTGCCAGGGAAACTGGCTTATTCATCTCTGTGTTGTTGGTTTCTAGTCAAGGGACAGGTTCCATCCACAGTTCACAGTCCACAGTAAAGGAACAAATCAAGCTGTTCAGGCACTGCTGTCAAACACTTCGGAGTCCTCTGTCCGCTAAGTAAAGACCCAGGTGATGGTGATACTGTGTGGAGTTCCCGCTGTTTATATTTAAGTCCTCAGAGATGGTGGTCTTTCCCTGAGCCTCAGCCTCGCTGCCTGAATGGGGCTCCCCGTTGGAGAATTGACAGAAGTGGACTTCGAGATTACATAAGATCCATGCAAGGAAACCCCAGCGGCAGGGTAGGAGGTGGTTAGCAACATGACCTCTACCTGTATTTGTATCTCAGATCTACAGCTAATTAGGCATATGACCTTTAGCTGTTTTTATAGCTCTTTATCAGTCATAGATAACAGACCACCTTCAGAGAGTTGTTAAGAATGAGATAACCCTTGTCAAGCTCTTAGGTCTGTGCTTAACACATAGTAACTGCTCAGTAAATGTTTGCTGTTATTATCGTTGTGAGGAGGAGGGAGGGCAGGAGGAGGCTATGAAGAGGTGGCAGCCAGCCAAGGAACTGTAGTCCAGAAATTGCATCATTATAGAGGATCAGAGTCACAAAGGACATGCATATGTATCATTCCCTTTGCTCCTTACAGTCCTGTGAAATAGTATAATTTTCATCTGCATTTGAGAGAAAAGAAACTTACAATCTAGATTGTGCTTTCGTGGGCATTAATCCATATCTTTTAGCGTATAACCCCATGATTTCATGATTTTGCCTTTCTAGATTTTTCTTGGTCCCCAGAATTCCAGTCTTGGAATAGTGGTGTGATTGGACAAACAAAAGTTCACGGTGTAGGACACTAATGTGCTTAGTACCTGTCACTCTCTTGCTCTGGCTAAGGTGGGACTGAGGTAGAGCCAGGAATATCTGCTTGGTTCATGACACAGGCCATCACCTGAGAGCAGGTTTGGAGCTAACCCAGCACACAAATGGCCATTTATTTGGGGAACTGTCCAGTGATACCTATTTCTAGAAGAAAAAAGCTCTTGTAATTCAGCATATTTTCTCAGAAAAATGGTACTCCTGTCACCAACCACTTGCAGTGATGCCAAGACTTTCAAGTGGGATAGGGGCTAAAGCCCCATACTTCCACCTCCACTGTACCCTGTCCTTTCCAACTGTGATTAATAGCACATGGTAGTTTATGTAGGAAAGCTGTGACAGGGAGTCTACAATTCTCTGAGCCAGAATTAGAGGGCATCTGCAAGTAGACCAGAAACCAGACTGGGCTTGAAGGTCACAGACACAAGTCTAGACCTATCTTTCTCTCATCCTTCATGTGGTTTTAGTCAAGTCACATTCACCAGGCCTCACTTCTACACGTGGAACACATCAAGCCCTGTGCCGTACTCAGAAAGCTCAAAGGTTCCTTTTAGCTCACAGCAGACTGGATAATAACCATGCAAAAAAATAAAAATAGCAGGTCCTAATCCTGGGAACCTTATAAGGCAAAGGGTCTTTGCAAATGCAACTAAATTATCAATCTCCATGTGGGAGAGTATTCTGGATTATGCTAGTGGGCCCTAAATCTAATCATAAGAGAAAGAGTTTATGTGTGCAAGAGAAGGTGACGTCAGACTGAGGGCAGAGGTTAGAGTGATACAGCCATGAGCAAAGGAGTGCTGGCAACTACTAGGAGCTTCCAGGATCAAAGAACGGATTTACCCAGGGGCCTCTGGCCCTGCCCTTACCTTGATTTTAGCCCAGTGAAGCGGAAGATGAGCTGCTGGCTACCACATCTATGAAGACTATATTTCTGTGTTAAGCCCCCATGTTTGTCATGATCTGCTATGGCAACCAGAGGAAGCTAGCAGACTGCTCCAATATTCAGTTACCTTCACCAACAGGGCTTTCTAGTCCCACTTGGCATGTGCTCAAAAGCAGAAGCAAGCCCTTGTTGTATTTAATGCTGTGGGAGGGCAGAGCTCTCGGGTGGTCTCAAGGTCTCCATTCCTTTGGACTTGGTGTGTGCTATGTGGTCACTGCTAACCATATGCAGTGTCCTCCCTCTTCTATGTTCCATCTCTTCTTGTTGCTGTTTTACCTGTCAGTTTCCAATCAAGTCTCTTACAGCAGAAAAGACTGTAATTTAATGACTTGAGATCATCAGTATGTGGGTAAAGAACACAACTTTTACAATGATTTAGTAGCACTAAATACATTTGTTCAATAAATATTCATGAGCACTACCATGTGCAAGCATAGGGAACCTGACAGGAAACATTTCCTGCTGTAGTAGTTTTCCAGAGAAAACCAATAGGAAATATATATTTTGCATACATTATGTATGTGTATATGTATGTGTACAAAGAGAGGGGGAGACGCTGATTATATGAAATTTGCTCATGTGTTTATGAATGTTGGCAAGTCCAGAATCTGCAGAGCTGATGTCCCCATTTGAGTCTCAAAATCAGCAACTGTGATTTATTCTAGAGGTCAATCTGCTGTACCCATTGTACCAATTTAGATCTGTCTCATCAGAAAACATCCAGAATAATGTGAAACTAAATATCTGGGTACCTCATGTCTCAGTCAAGTTGGCATAGAAAATGGACTACCTTCTAGTCTTCTGGAGCTGACATTCTAGTGGACCACACACCGCAGTGCCTTTACATGCATGTGTAAGCTGCAGATTACACCAGAACTCATATTTTCTAAAATTGCTACCACAGTACCAGATCCATGTTTCAGCTGGATGAGCATCCCTACTGAACAGCCCCTCACCCGAGCCTCCTAGTTTCAGCACTGAAGACTTCTAATGGGGCTACTCAATGTGGAGCTTGGACCACAGGAAATACTGCTTATTTTTCTAGATTCTGTCATTATATGACTGTGTTTATCTTACCCCTATCAGTTCAGAGCTCTGGGATTTGAGAAGCATACTAAAGGAATGAGAGCACTAAGGGAAGGAAAAAAGGGAGGGGCATTTAATTGTTCTCCTTTGTTTAATTCTATCCTTTTTATTACTTCTGCAGATCCCAGGTGCTCTCAAAAAAAAAAAAAAATAGCAGTAATGTAACGATGATTTCCTCCCTCTAGCATATCCCTTTTAGAGCAGTGACTCAATTTCCTGCCCATAAATGGAATCTCCAGTCATTGGTGGATCGGGGCAAAGACCTGAGTCATCTCTAAAGTCTGCTTTTCCTTCACACCCTATTTCTAGGCATATAAATTCATAAAAATAGCTCCAGGGTTCTACTTCTTACTACTTCTTCCTTCCCACCCCAGTCTGAAGGAAGTATCACTTCCTGTTTAGACCACATGCAACATTGTTTACTTCCTCCCAGTTCCTACATTTCCCTCCCTAACACCAGTCCTTTCCCCACATAGTGACCAGAGGGATTCTTTAATGCCTAATATCATGCCCAAGCTCCCTGTTTCATAACTATCCATCTTCAGAATAAAATCCAGAGTCTCCTGAGGCTGCAAAACCCTGTGTAGTCTGGCCCCTGCCTTCTTTTAGACTCTCTTTACTTACCGCTCTTTTATCTCATCTTCTCTGCCATGGTGACGCTAGCTATTTCTACAGTTGCTTTGGTGCTTCTATTCCCTCATTGTTCTCCCTGGTTCCTCTGTCTCCTCTTCGGAGATGCCTCTCCTAACCACCACCGAACTATGACAGTCCTCATCTGTCCAATGGGTCCTCCCTGCACCCCCTCGTGCTTTGTCTTCACAGTAGTAACTACTGTGTACTGTCATGTCTCCATGACATGACATGACAGGCCATGGATGTCTAGGCCTCAGTCTGGTCACTCATTGCCTTCCTCATGCTGAAGGGTGAGCTCTGTGGAGGCAGAAATACTGTGCACATGCCCAGCATCCAAAATGGTGCCAGGCTCGTAATGATGCCCAGTGAGTCACAGATAATGAGGAGGAATAAGCTCAAGTAAGGACTTCAGCTTCTCCCAGCCCAAAATGTCTGTGAATCTGTGAAGTACTCAGAGTCCAGACCACCCAACTGGCACTTATAATCAAGAAACTGAGTTGCTACTGCTGTTTTGAGACTGGGTTGATTTTTTTTTTCTTTTTTAATCCTTGACCCTGATCTGTGTGAGCAGGTGACTGCAGAACAAGGTGGGCAAGACATTCTTGTACTGAGTGTTGGGACTGTTGAAAATACTCTCTTAATTTTTTCTTAAGTCTTAGACTTAAGTCCTTCACTCAATGTCAGCTTCCCAGTACCCAAATAGTGGGACCTCCATCTTTGGTGTTTCATAACATACCCATGGACATATGTCATTGGCTACCGCCCTGATCAGCCTAAAGGCTTCTAGAGTGACCCTGTCTTCTCTGTTCATCATTATACCCAGGAAATCATCATTATACCACCACAACATCATTAGTCCTCAAGTAATGCTTGCTGAACAAACTACTCAAGTTTTTGGATAAGCAATAAAAATAAACATATACATTGCAGATAAGATGTAATTGATAACTGACTATCACATCCCCACATTAAAAGCAGAATCACATACTTTGAAAAAATAAACAAGATAGACCCCTAACCAGTCTCACTAAAAGATAAAGAGAGAAATGAAGCAAATCAATAAAATCTCCAATGAAAATCCAACAAATTATAAGATCATATTTTGAAAATCTATACTCCTCCAAATTCGAGAATATGGAAGAAATGGATGAATTTCTAGATGCATACAACATTCCTAAATTGACACAGGACAATATTGAATTCCTAAACAACCCAATAACAGACACTGAAATACATATAGCAATTAAAATTCTACCAAAGAAGAAAAGCCCAGGACCTGATGGCTTCCCCACTGATTTTTACCACACTTTTGAGGAGGAAATAACACCTCTCCTTATTAAGTTATTTCAAACCAAAATCAAAAAGGAGGGAACTCTCCCAGTCACTTTTTATGAAGCAACCATAACTCTGATACTGAAACCCAACAAGGACACATCCAAAAACAAAACTACAGACTAATATCCCTAATGAACCTGGACACAAAAATCCTGAATAAAGTTCTAGCAACCCGTATTCAAAAACTTATCAAGAAGATAATCCATCATGATCAAGTGGGCTTCATCCCAGGTATGCAAAATAATTAACATAATTCACCACTTAAACAGAATCAAGGACAAAAACCATATGATCTTCTCAATGGATGCAGAAAAGACCTTTGATAAAATTCAGCACCCTTTTATGCTCAAAACTCTAGAGAAGATAGGGATCAAAGGAACTTTTTTGAACTATGTAAAGGCTGTATATGCTAAACCCTTGGCTAGTATAATACTAAACAGAGAAAAGCTGAAAGCACTTCCACTAAACTTGGGAACAAGACAAGGCTGTCCACTCTCGCTACTACTCAATATTATTCTTGATACCCTAGCAGAAGCAATAAGGCAAGAGAAAGAAATCAAAGGGATATTACTAGGAAGAGAGGAAGTCAAACTCTCCCTTTTTGCTTATGACATGATCCTGTATCTGCATCAAAAAAAAAACTCCACGAGTAAACTGCTTGAACTTATAAATAGATTTAGCAAAGTGGCAGGCTACAGGATCAACACCCATAAATCAATAGCTTTCCTATACACTAACAATAATAGGGCAGATGAAGAAATTAGGAAATCAGTCCCATTCACAATATCTTCGAAAAGAATAAAATACTTGGGAATTAATCTAACAAGGGAAGTCAAGATCTCTACAACAAAAATTATCAGACATTGAAGAATGAAATCCAAGATGACCTAAGAAGATAGAAAGATGTTCCATGCTCTTGGTTAGGCAGAATTAATATAATAAAAATGGCCATTCTGCCAAAAGCACTATATAGATTCAATGCAATCTCCATTAAGATACCAATATCATTCTTTACAGATATAGAAAAGGCAATTCTTAAATTCATTTGGAACAATAAAGAAACCCAGAATAGCCAAAACATTACTAAGCAAGAAAGACAAAACAGGCAGTTTAGCTATACCTGATCTAAAACTATACTATGGAGCTGTAGTAACAAAAACAACATGGTACTGTATCACGATAGGAAAGAAGACCAATGGAATAGAATAGAAGACCCTGAAACAAACCCTCAAATCTTTAAGCATCTGATTTTTGACAAAGGGGGACAAAATATTTCATGGAGGAGAGACAGCCTTTTCAACAAATGGTGCTGGACAAGCTGCTCAACCACTTGCAGAAAGTTGAAATTAGACCCTTATCTTTCACCTTGCATTAGAGTCAAATCAAAATGGTTCAAGGACCTAGGAATTAAACCAACTACCTTGCAACTGATGGAAGGCAAATTAGGTCCAACACTTCAGCATTTGGGAGTAGGCAAAGACTTTCTCAACATGTCTCCTAAAGTGAAGAAGTAAAGTCAAAAATCAGTGAATGGTATGTCATAAAGCTAAAAAGCTTTTGGCGCTGCCAAGGAAACAATCAAATTAATCAAGAGGTTTCCTACAGAATTGGACAGAATCATGGGCTGTGAGTCTTCTGACAGAGGCTTCATATCCAGAATCTACAAAATCCTCAAAAATATCAACTACAAAAACACAAGCAACCCAATCAATAAATGGGCCAAAGAACTAAATAGAAACTTCTTAACAGAGGACATTGATCAAGCTAATGAATACATGAGAAAGTGCTCTAAATCACTGGTAATCAGAGAAATGCAAATGAAAACTATTTTAAGGTTTCACCTCATACCAGTCAGATTGGCAGAAATGAAGAAAATAAACAATAATAGATTCTGGAGGGTTTGTGGAGAGATAGGCACACTAACACACTGTTGGTGGAACTGCAGACTGGTATAGCCCCTCCGGAAAGCAGTATGGAGAATCCTCAAAAAATTAGTGTTGAACCCACCATATGATCCTGCTATTCCTCTCCTGGGAATCTTTCCAGGGGATTTAGAATGAGCACATTACAGCAACACAGCAAAATTCATGTTCACAGCAGCTCAATTTACAGAAGCTAAATTATGGAAATAACCCAAATGCCCCTCACTCGTTCAGTGGTTCCCAAAACTGTAGTACATATATACCATGGAATTCTACTCAGCAATTAGAAATAATGATATTGCAGCCTTTGAAGGTAAATGGATGGCTATGGAAGAAATCATGCTGAGTGAAATCAGCATAACCCAGAGAACAAAGGGTCGAATGTCTTCACTCATCTGTGGAGGCTGGAGCTAGACCCTGGCCTTTGTGAAAGATGGTCAACTCTCATTGTATTAAACCCTGAAAATGTGTAGTGACACACAAACTAAGGCATTTGTAGAGATGTATTGGGAAGGGGGGGGATAATGGTGGGTAATTAGGGGAGGTTGTAGGGGGTAAATCTAATTTTCAGAATATATATTGTTTTGTTGGAAGCATGTTTGTTCAACAAATAAATTTCTTAATAAAAAATAAAAAACAAAAAAGCAGAACCATACATATTTTCTTTCATTTTGTAGGAAGGGTGAGATAGGGAACTGGTGGGAAATTTATTCCTGGAAATGGTTTAATTCTTGCAGAGATTTTCCAGAACCACCAGCCTGCATGGCGCTATAGAAACCATCCAAGGAAGTGAATCAGATTTTCTCATAAGATTCAAGGTGTGCAGATCATGGTCTGGTCTAGATTTTTTTTAATCAGGAAATTCTCATCATTTTACACTTGATCTTTCTTCCTGAAGTCTAGACCTTTCATTTTCCATCAAAGAAGTTCAAGCACAACTGCTACAAAAATAGCAGAAAGAATTAGTTGAAGCTTTCATGCTTTACAAATTCTTTAATTCATAGGGAGAGATCTAGGGAGACAATCAACAATGTAGCATACTCTTTACCCCCCTGAGAATCCAAATAATATTTATGAAATAATTTAATTCTGGAAAATTCCATTTATATCCCTTGTAGGGGCAAAAATGTAGAAGATTCAAAAGAATAGGATGTGGTTGATGGGGTATTTCTGGTTTAAGAACAAATGCATATCATATTGTTACTTTATATGCATTTATGATTGTGCAATAACTCCTTAATAAATTTTTTAAAAAATTCTTTAATTCCTTGATTTCCCTTTCTACAAAATGGAAATAAAAACAATGGCATGTATAGTTTCAGCATTTGAATAAAACAAGTTGAGCAGCTATACATCTGATGTATAAAATATTCACAAATACGATTGTATCACATAGAAAACACACAGCCTTTTTAATTGATAGAGTTCTTTAATTCATACATTCAAACCTGATGCAATTAGCTCACCTACAAGTGTTTATATATCCAAACTTTGAGTGATCAGATGTATTTATGGGAAGACTGAGACTAAAGTTTTTATTAAGGAAAACTCAAACTGCATGCCCTGAACTAAAGCCCTGATTTGACTTAGTCACACTGTGTTCTCACTCTGGACCGGCCTCCTCCTCAAGACTGAAGCTGCCCCAGGTCTGACCAGGCTCCCTGCAGCTCTTGCTAGGGACTGTGTGGCCTTCTGAATCCATAGGGTCAGTGGTCTACGTTTTGGTGTTGGGAGGGATTTAGATCACCTGAACTTCCGGTGGAGCGTTACGCAGGGTTTATAAGTTTAAGCCATGTATGAAGAGCCAGGTCTGTGTTGTTTGGAGGCCAGGTATCCCCATGCAGGATAGCCAAGTCCAAGTCACCATTTTCCAGATGAGAATTCAAGACCAGGGTCTGACAGTGTGCGGAACACAGAAGGTCATTCTGGAGCCTGGGACTCAGGCCCTCCCTCCCCCGGCTGTCCTCTGCTCACTGCTTGTGATTATGGCCACTACCCAGAAACTGTGAAAGCAAAGGAAATCTAAAGCCATCTGTTTGACTTCTTAAGAATGTGTAAATTCCAGTCACAAGGCCAATTGCTGCGGTAAGAAATTAACACAAACTTAGTAGCTTAAAGTGACACAAATGTATTATCTTTCAGTAGTGAAAGTCACACGTCCAAAATGGGTCTCCCGGGGCTAGAAGCAAGGTGTTGGTAGTGCTGCATTCCTGGACGGGACCGGCAAGAGGCCGTTTTCTTGTCTTTTCCAGCTTGTAGCGGCTGCCTGAGCTCCTAGGCTCATGGTCAGTTCCCTCTGACTTCTGGCACCGGCACATCCTTTCTTCCATAGGCTCTGCCCTTTCCCTCTGCTGCTTATAAGGAGCTATGTGATTAGACCAGGTGGACCCCACCCGTTGCTGCCAGGTATCTCCCATCTCAGGGTCCTTACATCTGCCAAGTCCCTTTCATCATGAAAGATGACAAATCCAATGGTTCAAAGAATAAACTGTGGCCATTTCAGGAGCCCTCATTTCACATATCCCAGAAGGAAGTGGGAGCTTCTTGAGCCGGCTTTGCACTTGTCTTCCTTTCGTGTGACTGCCATGATCCCTTGGGTGGCCCAGGCTGAGGAGACCACCTCCGCCAGCACGCACGCACTGCTGAGCCCTCTTCTTTTCCAGGACCAACATTGCTTCCTGTCATAGCTCAAATATAAGGTGTCCCCAAGAACTCCTGTTAATGCAGGGATATTCACAGATGAAATGGTTTAACTGTGAGAGCCGTAACTTAATCAGTTCATCCCAGTTTGAGTGGACTGACTGAGTGGTAACCATAGGCAGGTGGGGCATGGCTGGAGGAGGTGGGTCCCTGGGGGCTGCCCTGGAAGGGTGCATCTTCCCTGAGGCCCCTTCACCCTCCTGTTTCCTGTCCCCATCATGAGCTCAGCAGCTTTGCTCCACTGGGCCCTTCCCGCTTGATGTTCTGCCTCACTTTAGGCTCAGAGCAGTGGTTAGCTGTCTATGGACTAAGACCTCTGAAATCAGAAGCCCCAACTTCCCTCCTCCAAGTTGTTTTTGTTTTTTGTGGGTTTTTTTTTTTTTCAGTTCTCATCCTACCTGCTACACAACCCCTCACTTCTGGGCATATGTTAGAAGGACTAAGCGCAGCCCTGTGAGTGGGAAGGTTCGTGTGGTCAGTTGAGGCCAATAAGGACTGCAGGCTGAGTGTATCATTGATGGGGTGATATGATCTAGTGCTCCTCTTCTCCCTCTGGTTCTCTGAACAGCCATGTTCAAGGCGGGTGGCTTGCAATCGAGATGCTGAATAAGCTGGGAGTAAACTGTGTTGTACCCTTTGATGTTTTGGGGTTGTTTGTTACTGAGGCACATAATTAACTTTTCCTGACCAATGCATGTTACAGTAGCTAAAAGAAAGGCAGCGAAAGAAGTAAACTGCACAGACCGTACCCCTGGGTTCTTTCCATTTGCAGGCCACAGGAGCCTTCCTGTTCCTTTGATGAAAATGCCCATTAACTTCACCATCTGCTTGGTGGGCTTCTTTTCATGGTGGTAGGTAGGACATTTCTTTTCTGGAGTGTACAATACTATGCCCACATACTTACCCCTTATCACATGTAGTTGACTTTGTGCCGCCTATTATGGTGGAAATGAGACTAGATCTGCAGGTGCCGTGCCTAAGGATGTCAAGAGGGTAGAGGGTGGCACTGCGGGCAGTTAACAACCATCACTCCCCTTATGTCTTATAGTTAGTCTTCAAAATGGAAATGCATATTTCAGGGCAAGCACAGAGTCAGGGAGAACTTGAGAATTCGATAGCAGTCATGGTACTGGAAAAGCACGCAGACCTCTGGGGGCAAGATAGACTGCAGGGAGGTCATGTGTGAACATGGAGGGCTTGCACCCCAAGGCCCTCAGTCTCGCTCTCTAGAGATGCCCTGGCTGCTCTCACCCTTAGCCCCACTGGAACCCTCACCCCAGGCCAGTGTTTGGAATTAAGCCAACTCCCAGTCCCCAGCAGCTGGAGATGGACTCCAGCCCTGTCCCAGAGGTGCAGCCAGAGTGGGAAGTCTGCAGATTAAAACTGGACTTTAGATGCATGCTTCACAGAGACGTGACCGTATCTTGGTCTCGGCATTGCTGGGGTTTCCGCATACCCAGTCTGAGCCTCCAGTTATGGATCTGGGGTGATGATGCCTGGGGCTTCTGTGGCCCCCTGAGAACCTTTCCCTCAATGAAGAGCTTTGTCTCTATGGAAACCTGCATCTGTGTCCTACTTATCCAGATTCAACATTTTCTATTTTAATCTACCTTAGTGTGTGGGTCAGTTGGGGTGTATTAGATAGAAATTGGGGTTTTCTCTTACATATGTGGATTTTCTCCATCCCAGTTACCTAAGCCAGTCAACAAGGACTACAGAGGCCCCTCTGTTATGAAGTGTGTGTCTGCTTAAAAACTTCTGTTGCGTGGGGTCAACTAGGACCGAGATAGAAATTCTTCTCCAGCAATTGCTCATTTGTTATCCTCTGTTTCTTAACCCGCTGCAGGGAGAGCACTGCTGAGACTCACGGACAAAAAGCTAGAGCGCATGGGGATTGCCCAGGAGAACCTCCGGCAGCACATCTTGCAACAGGTGCTCCAGCTGAAGGTGAGAGAAGAAGTCAGAAACCTGCAGTTACTCACACAAGGTATGCTGCTGCTTCCTAGTGGGTAGCTGGGAGGGGAGATGGAAGGCAGAAATTCTTATGTTATAGCTCCCTAGAGAAAAAGATGCATAAATAAGTAATGGATGAGCAAACAGAATTTTTAGAACTAACTTTAAGGTCTTAACGTACAGGTGTATAGATTGTGCACTGCAAGCTCCAGATAGCGGTCGCGTAGATCAGGGTTCAATTGTGCCCTCAAGAGTTGTACAGTGTGCAGTCTGTGCAACTGTACAGGGGAGCCCTAGATATCTTCATATGACTAGCAATTCTGAGGGAGCCTTGGAATTTGATCTCATAGTTAATATGAACAGTGATACAGGTGGTATTTTTACTCATTTGCTTTGTTTTTTCATTGGCCAGTAGGATAAAAATACTTTGATTGAATGTCTTTATTTAAATGAATTCACACACACACATCTACTCTAGAGAGTGCAAGAACCTTCCTTTAGTCTCTTGGCAATAGAGTAACTTAGAAACATAAGTTATAAAGAATTTAAGACTAGACTGTTAAGACCATGTAATTCTTAATAGGAATCATTAATAACCTCAACATGTTTTAGAGCACTTAAAACCCCTATAACTGTAGAAGTAACAGAAAAAGAAGCTAAAATTGGAACAAAACCTTAAGTCACACTATGTATAAATACGTATCTACTTAAGATTTGGTTGCTATCCACCCTCATTGACTTTAACCTTTTTTTTTCTTTTAATGGCTACTTGTGCATCATTTTAAATGAAAGAATTGATAAAAATATGTGTTTTTGAGAGCCTTAAGTATGTTTCAATTTGCAGAATGTTGTAATTGCATGCACACTGATATTGGAGAAATCTGGGTCAGCCAAGTTTCTTGCTATTGCATTTAGATTAACCCAGTAATAGTCCATTTGCCTAGAGGAAATAATGTACTGCCTGAAAGGTGATTGCTCCAGGAGGATAAACATAGGCTACAAGTGATACGGAAATAGCATTGTTTATTTGATATGTGGTTTTCTTGAATTTTGTCCCAGGAGACTTCCAGTGGTGAAGTTACAGGTACTGATATACTGAGTGAATTAATTTTGAATGTGACACTCTGGTATACTTTTAAGTTTCTTTTAGGAAGTGAATAAAAATAAGATTTATGGCAAGAAAGCCCATCACAGTACTATTTATTTTTTTTTTTTTTGCAAGTAAAAATTTTTATTTTTGAATTAAAAATTAGGATTTCTAAATTATGCTGAGTGAAATCAGCATAACCCAGAGAACCAAGGGTTGAAAGTCTTCACTCATCTGTGGAGGCTGGAACTGGACCCTAGACATTGAGAAAGGAGGTCTATTATCATGTGTTAAATCCGGATAAATTGTAATGTTATACTTAATACATT
>PVKS010031323.1:0-23547 GCA_004027875.1 Aplodontia rufa | reverse complement strand
TTTCCAGTTTAGGGATGTGTTTGGGTTTTTAAAAACATTTAATTTGCAGTATCTCTTATTTTACTGTCAGGTTAAATTCATATACATAGTTTGTGATTACGGGTACATGTGGGTGTGTTTGTGTCTTTGCAGTTACTGATTTCTAATGTCCTCTATTTTTTCTGGTTCATTTTTCCTATCATCTGCTTTTTGGGGGGAACAGGGTAGGACGATTGAATTTTTTGTTCCTTTGTTTATATTCCATTTTTTTCCTTCCTGCTCTTTTGGAATTTAGAGCATATCTTTCTAGTGGATTCCTTTGAAATTTAACCATATAGATTGAGCTTTAGAAAGTTTCAAGTTAGCCAGGCATGGCGGTACATGCACACCTGTAATCCCAGCATCTTGGGAGGCCAAGACTGGAGGATCACAAGTTCAAAGGCAGCCTTAGCAACTTAGCGAAGCCCTGTCTCAAAATTACAAAAATAAAGAAAGGACTGGGGATGTAGCTCAGTGGTAAAGCCCCTCTGGGTTCAATCCTTGGTACCAAAAAAAAAAAAAAGTTTAAAATTAGTTATCTTAAACCCAAGCTGCCTTCTACCTTTGTTTTCAAGAGAATCAGTCCTTTTTTTTTTTCCCTACTGTTCATTTAACTGAGGAATGCTTACCACTGAGCCACATCCCCAGCCCTTTTTTAATTAAAAAAATTTTTTTTAAGGCAGGGTCTCACTAAGTTACTTAAGGCCTCCCTAAGTTGCTGAGACTGGCTTTAAACTTGTGATCCTCTTGCCTCAGCCTTACAGTTATGGGGATTACAGGCATGTGTCACTATGCCCAGCCTCTCTGTGATTTTATTTTTTATTTTAAAGAGAGAGAGACAGAGAGAGAGAGAGAGAGAATCAATTTTATTTAGTTTTTCACATGGCTTTCGTTGCTCTGACACTTTGTTGTGTATGTGGTGCTGGGGTTTGAACCCGCATCCTCGGGCTTACCAGGCAAGCGCTGTAACCCTGAGCCACTGCTCCAGCCCCTTCTGATTTCTAATGAGAGAGTTGCCGATTTCTAGAGATAGTTGCTGTAACAAGCCAGTTCCTCAAAGCCCTCCGTTGTTCAATGCTGGAGGTGAAGGGACTCAGGCTGTTTTTTTTTTAATCTTTATATTTAATAATAATTTAGCTGTATGCCAAATTAAGGATTCCAAGATCTTTTCCTTTACATTTTAGCAATCTCGTTCCTCTTGTCTTCTTATACGTGCAGTTTTAAAAGTCTGACACCAGTTTGATTTTTTTGCCTTTATAGTTTTCTGCCTTTTCTGTCCGGAAACTTTTGAATTTTTTTCCTTTTTCTTTCATTTTAAATTTTATTATAATAGATCTAGCGGTGGCTTTTTCTATCCAACCTGTTTGGTGCTCTGTGAAGCCTTTCACTCTGAAATGTTAGATCTTTCTTTAATTGTGTCAAATTGTTGGTCCTTATTTCTTTAAATATTTCTTTTCATTTTATGTTATTTCTGTCTCTGGAACTACTGCGAGAAGGATGTTGGCGCTTCTGTTTTAGCACATTTTTTTTTCCATTTTCAAATCACCTCCAGTGCCTTCTGATTAACCTTGATGAATCTGCCCGCTCACAGTCCATCTTCCCACCACGGTCTGCTCTTCTGCCAATCCGTTCGGTGCCTGTATCAAAACTTATTTTTCAAACCCATTTTTTTCAGTTGATAGTTCTAACTGCATTCTGTCCACCGTTTCAATAACCTGCATAGTTCACTGAGGCCGTTGAAGATTTCAGATTTTGTCCTTCGTTCCCATTAGGTCTCCTAGTGTCGGTGGCTCTGACTTTCCTTGCTTGCATACCCTGGTGTCCTCTGACTTCTTTCTTCTTCCTTTCTTCGGCGCATACCTTTAACTGCCTAAGCTCAGCTGTCTTGCCTACGTTTTGTACCTAGGAGGGGAGTGACAGATGTGTAGGCCCTCACCTGTCCTCCCAGGGTGAGGTGTCCTGGTGGAGGAAGGTGCCCTCGGGCCTGGAGTGCAGTCCAAGGTCCTTCGTGCTCTGTCCTTCCTCCCAAGGTCTGGCCTGTCTTATTTAGCTCCACCTGCCTGTGGCCTGTGGCGAGGTGCTGATGGGGAGAGGGCCTTCAGGAGTAGCTGGCGCTTCCAGCCTGTTCTGCTGGCCACCCACCCAAGCCAGGCACTGCCCTGTGTGCTTCTGCTGATCAGTCTGTGACAGTGACTCGGGTGGCCCAGCTTAGAGGACCCTCCTGGAAGGGCCCTTCCTCTGTGGCCAGTACTGTCCCTGCAGCAGGGAGCCAGACCTCTTTATTTTCCAGGCCCTCTCTGCTTCCTCAACCCCCTTTCTCTTGTGTGACATCTCTAGGGGGTGCGGTGATTCTGCACCTTGTGCAGATCTAGAAGCAAGAAGCAGTGATCCAGATTTGTGCCATCTTTTGCAGAAAAATACCAGTAGTTTGCATTTGAGTGGAGCCTCGGGCATGTGGGTCTTTATGCTTAGAACCTGGAGCGTGTGATCCCTCAAAGGATATGATCATATGATCTTTTTCTTCTTTTTCTTTTCTTTCTTTCTTTTTTTTTTTAAAGAGAGAGGGAGAGAGAGAAAGAGAGAGAATCAATTTTGTTTAGTTTCTCATGCAGCCTTCGTTGCTGCGAGACTGGGTTGTGCACGTGGTGCTGGGGTTTGAACTCACATACTCGTGCATGCCAGGCAAGCACCCTAACTCCTGAGACACCCTCACTGCAGCCCCCAAAGGATCCGATCTGCATCAGTCTTTTGGGGAGTAATCACTGCTTTTCTTTGGAATCTGAAAGAGTGGCGCAGGCAGTTCTCGTGTGACAGCAGCCATCCTGTGAGTCTCTGAAGGGCCTCCGCGTTTGACAGCTTTATGAACAGTGGTGAGCACTTCCTATTCAGGCAGCTGTCACAGTGTAATTGGAGTTTGAGTTTCTTAAAATTAATGTGGCATTGTTCCTGATTATCATAAATAAGAAATGTGGCCCACTCGAAGCATCACTGCGAGTGCTATTGGGGATCCAGCAGTGTCACGGAGGGAGTCTCAGCAGTTTCTTAGGGAGCACTCTGCTGAAGCACGGGGCCACATTCCTAAGGCCGTTAGCCTTCCCCTAGCGTGGGGTGGGATTTTGCTCCATCCCTGCTGCTGCTCCTGGGTTCTGCAGTAATGTGGTAGCTGTGGAGTTTGGGGCCTTGGCTCTTTGGTTATATTCCTGTCACTTCAGACACCATGCCTGTAAGTTTCTCGAGGGCAGGAATTGAACCACTTACCCGCGTATGTTCAGCGTCTGGCATATAGTAGACCACTAAAGATTTTAGAAGGTGGTAAACATTAAAAGTTCCCTAATTTAGGGGCTGGAGAGGTGGCACAGAGGTGGAACACTTGTCTGGCATGCACAAGAACCAGGGTTCGAACCCCAACACCCCATACACCACTAAGCGTCAGAAAGACTAAAACCAGATGAAAAAATAAATAAAATTGATTCTCTCTTTCTAGTCTTAAAAAAAAAAATTCCTTAATTTAGCTGGGCTTGGTGGCACATGCCTGTAATTGCATGGCTTGGGAAGCTGAGGCAGGAGGATCGTGAGTTCAAAGCCAGCTCAGCAACTTAGCAAGACCTGGTCTCAAAATAAAATACAAATAAAGGGCTAGGGATGTGGCTCAGTGTTTAAGCACCCCTGGGTTCAATCCCTGGTACCCAAAAAAAAAAAAAAAAAAAAAAAAGAAGAAAAAGAAAAGAAAAAAATTTCTATTTTTTTCTTTTAAAGAGAGAGGGACAGTGAGAATCACTTTTATTTAGTTTTTCATGTGATTTTCATTGCTCCCACGCTTCATGGTATACAAGGTGCTGGGGTTTGAACCTGCATCCTCAAGCGTGGCAGGCAAGTGCTGTAACCATTGAGCCACCACTTCTGAAAAAAATCCCTATTTTAAAGACGTTCACACTGGCATATGGTTTGGTGTGGCAGGAATTGTGTTTGACTGTATTTGATCTGCATAAAGAGAGTCATCCATAAATTCTCAAAGTTGATTGCAATTGTAGTGTCTGGGAAGCTTTGAAAACCTACCAGTGCCTGTTTCTCCCCAATGGATTCTGACATTGGTCCCGGTGCATACTGGGATTGGGGTTAGTAAAAAGTGCCCAGGTGATTCTAACGTGCAGTCTTCATTTTTCTGCCACAGGAAAGAAGTTTGGAGATAATCTTTTCAAGACTGGTTTGGTGATTCCCAAGTCATCTTTGAACTTTCTGCCTCACTGACTCTAGGGTGTGGCAAGTCCTCCCTGTACAAGAGGACTGCTGAGTTGCCAGCCACCACTTCCACCTTCCACAAAGCAGGTGGAGGACAGAAAGTGTGTAATAACATCACAGTTCCTCATTAGCAGGAACTTAGCTGACCACATCTGGGGCGAAGGACATTAGGATGCTTTTTTGGCATAGTGTGTTATGCTCATTTTAAAACTAAATCCTCTTGATTTGAAAGAGAAGAAAGAATAGATATTTTTTTGGTTTAGCAGCCTGTCTCGGCCACACCTTTTGAACCACAAGTTAACCAGTTGTAGAGAGCTGAGTTTCCGATCCTGGTTTCAACTCACTAAGGTTTCTCCTACTCCCAGTGCAAATGGAACACTGCTGTTGGGAAACAGCTGGTGGACTTGACAGCTGGTGGGATTTTGGGAGTTAAAAGATGTTTGGCTGGCTCTTGGGTTCGCTGCAGCAGAAAGAACTGGTTTGCTTCACAGTAAAGTAGGGTCATGAGAATCCGTGATGTAGAAATAAACAGATGAGTGTGTGTCACAGACAGGCCCGTTTCAGTTGTCAGGGGCACTCTGCTAGCTCTGACACGGTCATCACTTCCTCCTTTCTTAGACATTCTCTTTCTGGGCTTCTGGCTTTGCGCCCACCTCTCTGCCGTGTTTCCTGTTTCTCTCTGGCTGTTTAATGTTAAGGTTCCTCTAGTCTTGGGACCAGGCCCCCTCCTCTACCTCCCTTCTCCCTATTCCTGTGGCCTCAGTGGTAATCAACTCCCACCTGACCTTCACCCGTACACCTCCAGCTCAGACCGCTGGGTTCCGGATCCGTTCATCCGATGGCTAAGTGACATCTCAGGAAGTGTTTTCCTTTCTTCTTTTTTTTTTTTTAGAGAGAGAGGAGAGAGACAGTGAGAGGGGGAGAAAGAAAGAGAGAGAGTTGATTTTATTGAATTTTTCATATGACTTTCATTCCTCTGACACTTTGTTATGCACGTGGTGGTGCTGGGGTCTGAACCCACATCCTCACGCATTCCAGGCAAGCACTGTAACTGCTGAACCACCTCTCCAGTGTCCCATCTCAGGGATCTCTCAGAGGTGGCTTTCCCAAACTGAATTCTTGGTCCGTCGGTTATTTACTTAGTCCCACTGGGGAACGGAACCCCGGGCCTCATGCGTGTAAGACAGCGCTGGACAACTGAGCGCCACCCCAGCCTGCTCCAAGTCCTACCAGCTGTAACTCTGGGATAACTCTGCTATCCCCACCCTGACCTAGACTACTGCCAGGGACACGGGAAGTTTTTTGTTTCTTTAAACACTTTTATTAAGGTATAATTTCCACCCTGTAAAATCCACTCGTAAGTATACAATCCAGCTATTTTTAGTGTATTTATGTAGCTGTACAAAGACTTCCACACTTCAGTTTGACAACATTTTTAAATACATGCAGATCCCTGCAAGCAGTTGGCAGTTAATCCTGCTTCAGCCCTGAGCCGCAGACTACTACTGAGCTTTTAGTCTCTAGGTAACCCTTTTCTGGACATTTTGTATAAATGGAATCAAGCAATCTGGAGTCCTCTGAATCCGGCTTCTTCACTTGGCGTAGTAGTTTTGAAGTTCATCGCTGTTGCGGCATGTGGTTAGCATGCTGTTCTTTTCCTTGCTGAACGCTGTTCTGAGTTTTCACGCCTTGCAGTTATTTTTCTGCATTGCCAGCGGATGGACGTTTGAATTATTTCTGGTTTCTGGCTGCAGTCAGTACTCAGTTGAGCATTTGCATGGCAGTCTGTGTGGACAGGTTGTGCTTTCTGCTTAGTATTCTTGTTCGAAGAAGAATTGCTGTGCTTCAGGGTGGGTTTATTCTTTCCCCACTGGAGGAGTGTCCTAGTCTCCCTGCATTGACACCATTTTTTTTTTATTCTGACCATTCTAGTTGCTGTAGAAGGGTATTGTGCTTTTAATTAGCATTTTTCTAAAGACTAACAGTGTGCATATTTTCATGCATTTATTGAGCTCTCATATATTCTTTGGTGAAATTAAATCTTTTGTGTGTGTGTGTGTTTCTTTTTTTTTTTTTTTTTGTACTAGGGATTGGATTCAGGGCTGCTTAACCACTGAGCCACACCCCCCAGCCTGTTTTATTTTTTTAATTTGAGACAGGCTTTCGCTAAGTTGCTGAGGCTGGCTTTGAACTTGGGATCTTCCTGCCTCAGCCTCCTGAGCTGCTGGGATTACAGGTATGAGCCATCACGCCTGGCTTTTGCCTGGCTTTTGATTGGCTGCTTGTCTTGCTGAGTGGCGCCAGAGCTCTTTGTGTGTTCTGAATGTGTGTGCTTGGTCAGAGACTGCACTCAAGCACCTTTGGCCAGAAAGGCTTTCTGACTCAGCTCCTGTGTCTAGAACCTCAGGCTACTTTTGTGTCTGTCTGGCTTTGTCTTTCTGGGTCTCCTCTGTGCACTGGCTCTGTTGGCCAAGGATGTGCGGGTGACTTGGGCCTGCTCCTGTTTCTGCTGCATTTCTGCTCAGCCCCTGGGGAGCTTGTATGCGGACAGAATCTTTCCCTTCAGGAACTCCCAGTTAGATCTCTGGCTGCTGAGCCGGTTGCTGCATCCGGGCTGTAGTCTCAGGTTAGTGGAGCCTCTGGTCTTCCCTGTGCATTTGTCCAGGGGCAACATTGCCACTTTGATGGTGCTACCAATCACAGAAACCCTCACCCTCGGTGGCCCCAAAGTGCCTGCCCATCACGGTAGAATTACCACTTACTATAGCCAGGCAGGGGATGGGAACAGCACAGGCCTGGTCCCTGCAGACCCTGCCCATTCTTATCAAAATTCCATTGTTTCCATGAATAAACTCTTCTCGTTTTATGGCCTTGGTCTGTTTCTGCTTGATGAACTGGTTGCTTTGGGTGTGTTTGTCTAGTTGTGTAGCTGATTTCCGGGATCAGAATTGATTCATCTCCTTAGTCCCGGGTGTTGAACAGCAGTGAACCTCTGCTCTCGCTGTGTCCACCGTGTCCCTCTCCTAGCCTTGTCCTTCATTGGTGCACAGGAATTCTCCTTTTCCAAATAGGCTCTGGCCTCCCTGCCTCCGCTCAACAGCTTTTGCTGAGTCCTCTAGAGGGGACCCCCCTCTGTGCCTTGCTGGCCTGCCTGCCTTTGTCTTCCTGCATCCTCGTGCATGCTGGGCAAGCTTTCTAACCACTGAGCCACTGCGCCAGCCCTGTAGTATAATTCTTAATAGAGCATACTCATCCCTTGCTTGGTGACGAGTTGTGGGGCCCTCTGACAATTTGGTACCCTTTGGGTGTGTTGGGTCCTCTCTCTCCTGGTGTTTGGTCATGCTGGTGGCAGTGGTGGGAACCTCTGGTCGCAGGTGAGTGGTGGGGAGCTGAGAAGGCCACCACACATCTCCAGCCATTGCCACAAATTCCAAAAGTCGAGAGGATTCCAGACTTGAGTGCTCAGCTGGGAGGAGCTCTCTGCAGCTGCTGTGCCTTGGAACCTGCTGGAAGGTTTTGGCTATAGGATGCAACAGTCCTCTCTGGGAAGTTTGGTTACCATGAGAGAAATTCTGGAAGGTTTATCCTTTTCTTCTAAGCTGAAAGTGGACTCTTCTGAAGTGACCTCCGTAGGAAGGACGCATCCCTTCTGCTTCTGCCTCTGGGTGCAGGCACATTTTTGGGTGGTACATTCTGCTTTCCTTCATCATGATGGTCAAGACAGCCTCCCGAGGAGCGATTGAGGTCCCACCTGAGGATCTCTCATTGAGACCAGCAGTTCCAAGGAGACCACTTTTTGGAGACCTTTCATATATTGATCTCTGGATATGGGAAGAATTCTAAGCAGTCATCCACAGATGGTATCAGTTTTGGAGGCGTTTGATAGATTGAGGAACATGGATCACAATTTGGGTTTTGATTTTGCCCACATTTTATTTTCTGTCTTAATAGTTTGGAAGTTTTGGAAGCTTGGTGCTTGGTCTGAGAAGGGATATGTCTTTGTGTGCAGAGGGATTGGCAGGCTATAGAAATGCAGGAATCGGTGGGTGTGGTGCTGGAAAGAGCAGCTCCTTCTGGCTCTGCCTTAGGGGATACTGTAGGGTCCCTGTGTCTGCTATGTTGGTGTGTTGGTGTGGGTGCGGATGGGATCCGGAAGAGTCCAGTAGTAAATAGCTCAGAGAGAGAGGGGTCGTAGGCTGACCATTGCCACTGGCCAGGGCACAGTGGGGAGGTCCTATTCCTGCAGTCCAGCAGTTTGGAGCAGTTGCTTCTGGGAGGGGGCTGTCTGGGGATAGGCAAGGCAGGCACAGCAGGGTGGCCACCTGCCAACCGGCTGTGTCCCACCAGGGACTTGGTAGTCGTTCCTTTTTTATTGGGGCTCCTGGGCCTGGGTGAGCTAGGGCTCAGTGGGCTGGCCCTGGCATCTGGTGTGAAGGTGAGGGGCTTGGTCCTCCTGAGGACTGGACCCTCTTGGTAAAAACAGCATCGTGGCCAAGTGGCAATCTGATTAGACACCAAGGAGAAGACCGTGACCTGGCTTCTCGGGTCCTTTACTTTGTTTTAATTTTCACTTTTAAATCGAGATGAAATGGTTTCCCTTTGTGTGAAGATCAGCCGGTCCGAGTTCTCTTCAAAGGAAGATTTTTTCCTCTGCATGTTTTACTCTGTAATTTTTTTGTAGTTTGGCTGCAGTTTCTGCCTGTCAGCATTAGTGAGTAGCTGGCTCTCTGCCATGCATCCTTCTCCTCGACGTTTCTCTGGAGCGTGTTGGACCCTCTCTGTCTTGGTGTTTGGGGGATGATGGTGGTAGTGCTGGTCACAGATGAGTGGTGGGGAACCCACGGTTTGGTGGGTAGCTGTGGCTCTGGCCCACTCTCCTGCCACCACAGTTAGTGTGTATGTTTTTGTCAACATCTGGATCTGTAATGAAACTGCAGATGAGGCGGGAGGGAATGAAAAGCCACTGGTGTAGACAGATGACCCTTGAGAGATGCCAGACCTAGGAAAGCACCATAAGTAGGTACCGTGCTGTGCGGGAGTTGATGAGCGAGGGCATGTGCAAGCAAACGTGAATGTGTGTGCACGTGTAAGTGTGCAAGTAGGTGCATGAGAGTGTGCAAGAGCTAGTTTGTATGAGTGTATGCTAGTGTGAGCACTATGAGTACATGTTTGTGGGTTCCAGTGTGAGTGTGCACATGTGCAAATGTGAGTGCATGTGTGTGCAGCTGTGTTTCTTTGGAAAGCAGCAGGATTTTTTAAGGGATATTGGTATATAATAGCTCATCCTCGGCCCTGCCTAGGAAGTGTCCTGCCCTCCACTGAATCTCCCAGCTTCGAATTGGGCAGGGTTGCCACCAAGAAACTGGCTTGATAAGAAACTGACTTTCTGTGGCAGTCAGCTTTCTGTTACTGTGACAAACTACCTGAGAAAAACAACTAAAGGAGGAAAGGGTTTATTTTTACTTGTGGTTTCAGAAGTTTAGTCAGTGGTCAGTTGATTCATTGCTTTTAGGCAATGGCAAGAGGAAAACCACTCATCTCAGGGCAGCCAGGAGGCAGATAAAGAGAGCCAGGGGCTGAGGATAAAGTATGCTTTCAGAGACACGTCCCAGTGACCCACCTGTTCCAGCCTGGCCCGACCTCCTAATGTTTCCTCCACTTTCCCATAGCACCGCCAGCTGGGGACCAAGTCCTCAACATCCGCGACTTTGTTGACTCCTCCTCTCATTCTCTCCTCTCCCCCAGCACATTCTTTGATTTATTTTCTTTTAACATAAGAAAACACGCTCCGTATACACTACAAGTGTCAAGTTGCATACTATGGCTCAAATATACTAATTCAAAAAGGTAAGGGAACCTGGGAGTCAGGTTTGCCACATTTGCTTCCCTAGAAGGGAAGGCCTTAAGATCGTTCTGGAATTTTATCTAGCAATTTCACTTGGTTTAATGAAGCCTAATCTAGAAATATGGTGAACTTTCCTATTTAGAATGAAATCTGTGATTTTTATATATAGCTGTAGGCTCCAAATAGCAGAAGTGGACAGAGCCACAGCCCTGTGGGAAGCCAGATTTAATTTGTTTCTTCCCAGGGGACAGGACCAAAGGGAGCTGCTCTGTTGAGGGCTATCTGGGCAGTTCTTACCTGTGTGTGCCTGGAGCTGACTTAACTTTCAAAGGCCTTGCTCAAGAGCACTTTGTTTAGTGTGTTGGCGATCCTTAATCAGACAGGAGCCTGTTATCCTCTGCAAATATGATAAAAATTTTGAATGTCTTTAGCAGTACATTATTGATGACCTTCCTTAGTATGCATGATTCAAATTTGTGCATTTGCATTTAAACCCTTCTAGGAAGTAGTGGGTATGGGTCCTTCCCGACATCTGAGGCAGGAGGTTAGAATTATGATGCCAGTTTGAAACGGGTAATGTGAAAAATCACTAATGTGTCCCCATATCCTGTATAATGTGACATCAATCGGTTATTCTGCATCCTTACTGAAAAAGAATTAGCATTCTGTTCATCTAAGCAGCTTCTGAACGATGTCCTTTGCAAACACAGTTGCTCGTTTGTGCAGGATGCTTCTGGCAAGCTGCCAGGCTTCGTGGCTGAGCCGGTTGAAGGAGTGAGCAGAAAGAAGTCTTCTCTCCGTTGCAATCGGTGGCCCAGTGCACAGAGAAATCAAGGAAGCTGAGGGCAAGTTGTTCCTGCGTGTTCCTTAGAAACAGGTCCCCTTCCCCAGTGTAAGAGCCGCAGGCTCGTTCATGGGAAGGCTGTGGCTGTGTCCCCAAGCGGGGAGAGACAAAGTGATCTAGATCCTGCACTTTTTTTTTTTTTTTTTTTTAAAGAAAGAGGGGACAGAGAGAGAGAGAGAAAGAGAGAAGCAATCTTTATTTAGTTTCTCATGTGACTTTCATTCCTCAGACACTTTGCTGTGTACATGGTGCTGGGGTTTGAACTCGCATCCTCGTGCATGCCAGGCAAGCACCGTAACCACCGAGCCACCGCTCCAGCCCTAGATCCTGCACTTTTAAGGATTATTGGTACCACTGTGACTTGCCACCAGCAGTGACTACACAGTCATCACAGTCATGGTGACATTAATTGCAGGTCAACTTGAAAGTATTTCCTCCCTAAAGAGAAAGCCAGCCTGGAAATTACCCTGGTTCATCTATCGTTGGAGTTTGGTTTCCCCCAGATAAAGAGTAGAGAGATTTTTATAGACCAGGCCTGCATTGCTTTAGCTTGCGTTCTGTTGTCTAAAGCTCAAACAGCCACATCCTCACTGCAAGGGAAGTTCTAAAACATTCCATCCATGTCCACTGCAAGACAAAAAAGGGATTTACTGATGATAGCTTGGGCCAGTGCTTCTTAAATTTCATCTGCATCAGAATTACCTGGAAGCTTGGTAAAACAGCCTCCTGGGCTCCTCACCCAGCATTTCAGATTGAGCAGGTCTTGGTGTGGTCCCAGTTTCCATTTCCAGCAAGCTCTTAGTGGTGCTGCTACCATTGGACTAGGGATCACACTTTAACCAGAGAGGAACGGGGGCTGGAGTGGTGGCTTGGAGGTTACGGCGCTTGCCTGGCATGCGTGAGTATTGGGAGTTCAAACCCCAGCACCCCGTACACAACAAAGTGTCCAAGGAATGAAGGTCACATGAAAAACTAAATAAAAATTGCTTCTCTCTCTCTCTCTCACTGTCCCCTTTAAAAAAAAATAAATAAAAAAATAGAGAAGAAGGAAGAAAGAGAGTATCAACTTTATGTTTTTCATCTGGCCTGTTTCTCTGACACTTAGTTGTGTACATGGTGCTGAGTTTTGAACCTGGGTCCTTGCGCATGCCAGGCAAGTGCTGCAACCGCTGAGCCACTTCTCTAGCCCTATCACACATTTTTATGTCTTTATTTATACATGTTGATCAAGAGAACCAAAAGTGTCTTTATTATAGCAACATGAGATATCAGGCAAGAAGATAAGTGAAATAGACACATAGTCTTGCCCAGGCCATCCAGAATATATATATATATATATTTAAAGAGAGAGGGACAGTGAGAGAGAGAGAGGGAGAGAACCAATTACCAATTTTATATAGTTTTCATGTGGCTTTCATTGCTCTGAGACTTTGTTGTGTGCATAGTGCTGGGGTTAGAACTGGGGTACTTGCACATGCTCGGCGAGCGCTATAACCGCTGAGCCACTGCTCTAGCCCCGGCCATCCAGAATATTAAAACTAATTAAAAGTGGAAGATTTCTTAGAGGACTGGGAACTTTGGAGCCTTGAGGCCTGGGTGGTCATATGGTAGTGAGGTGGCTGCTCCTTGCTCCCTGGGAGCAGGAGGTGAGGAAGGACCTCTGTTGGAGCAGGAGGGTTTGAAGAATAAAGTTCGGCCGTAGACACGCTGGAGAGGTACCCGGGAGAAAGACAGGGAGGCCTGGCGAGGTCAGGCAGTGTCTCCGATTGCTGCAGTGGGCCAAGCCCCGACCTTGGATGCAGAGGAACTAGGCTTGCATCTTAGGGCATCTGTAAAATGGAGAGAATATCTTTTAGGTTGTGGTGGGAGGTTTTTAAGCTTCTAGGTTAGAAGAAATATCTCACCATTTCATTTTAAAGTAGGGAGTGCAAAACAACTTTATCCAGATTTGTGCCCTTACAATTCGGTAGCCATTTGAAAAAAATCAGTTGGGGAAGAAGATTTTCCTCCCTTAGCTATGAGTACGTAAGGATGGAGTGTGTGCATCTGTGGGTAAAGCATAGCTTCAAAGCTTGCAGTTGCCTTGGACATCACTGCTGTCTTCTATATATTTTTCTTCTTCTTCTTTTTTTGGTGCTGAGTGTTGAACCCAGGGCTTCATGCATGTGAGGGGTGTGCTCTACCACTGAGCAGCACTCCCAGCAACCCCAGCATTGGTTTCTTCTTTTTTTAATCACAGCATACGCTGAAATTCTTGAAAGATAGGATGTGATCAAAAGGAAACCGAGAATGAGCTGAGTGAGTAGTGGGTACATCTGACCTGTTTTGAGTGTCGCCGTGTGTCCCTCAGATGTGGAAGATTTTGCAGTGCCTCTGTGAGGTCCCCGTATGACCCAGGTGTGTGGTGCAGGTGGGATTCAGTCAGCTTTTTCTTCATTCCTTTAACAAATGGTGACTGAGTAGTAGTGAAGTCAGGTCCTGGAGCGGGGGTGGCCACACAGGAAATAGACATTAAATCATATCACAAGTGTAGACTTTCAGGGTGCTAAGAGGAGGCATGTTGGAGCTGCTCAAAGTTAGCATGGCGAGAAGAGGGAGGGAACCGTCCAGCAGGCAGGGGAGGCACACTTTGGGCAGGTGTTTCTCAGCCTCCTGTGGTGAATGACACTTCTCAACTTGTCAGTGAGACGGGTTCAACCAATCCCCCCGGCAATGTGGAAACAAAGCCATATTCAGGAAGAGTTTCACAAAGCTGTTGTGCACCAGTGTGTTGGTTCGTGTGGAGTACACTGAGTAACTGCTCCAGACAGGGGAAAGGTCTTGCGCATGTGCAAAGGCCCTGGGGTAGGAGGGAAGAGAGAAAAGACCAGCGTGGGTGGAGCCGAAGCGGAGAAGGCAGAAAGTCAGAGGCACTGTGCTGGGTCTTTTGGCTGCAGGAACAATTGAGTGCCACTTGGGGACATTTCTTGGTGGGGAAGGGGAATTGTCTTAATTACTTCCCTGATGATTGCTTGAGAGAATAGTCGGGCAGATATTTGACTTCAAGGACTTGCGTGTGACTTGGGCAGTTTGCAGTTCCCCTTCTATAAGCATGGATGTCCTGCCTCTTCTTGTAAAAGGAGTATGTGGGAGGGCCTTCAGAGTGTCCAGGTGTTTGCAGAAGCATCTCCAGTTCCCTGACGGGTGATGCTAGGTGCTTGGGTCCATCTTGGTACCCTCAATCACTCGCTGCTGGTTGGAAGTGGAGGCCCCACTTGCTGCTGCTACTTGGGTATAAAGCCACGGCTCTTGGGGTCTAGTGAATTCCAACTGTTCCTGGGATGTCACGTGGAGCCTATTGGAAATACTGCTGCTAAGCTGGCCATGGTGGCACAGGCCTCCCAGGGTCTTGGGAGGCTGAGGCAGGAGGATCACAATTGTGCTCAAAGCTAGCCTCAGCAATTTGGTGAGGCCCTAAGCAATTTAGCAAGACCCTGTCTCAAAATAAAAAATAAAAATGGGCTGGGGATGTGGCTCAGTGGTTAAGCACCTCTGGGTTCAGTCCTTGGGATCCAGCGCTCTCTGCCTACTCATTCCTTGCGGCTCTGGGAGGAACCTTTTTGCTCCGCAGCTTTGTGAGTTGGGAGCCTCGAGGTCAACTTCAGAACAGTTTTTCTTTCCTGCCTTGCTGTGTGGAACAGGCTGGGGGAGAAAAATGACACAGTATGTTTTCTCTGTGCAGGTACTTTGTGCTGGATTTTGAGGCTGGCATCCTGCAGTATTTTGTGAATGAACAAAGCAAACACCAGAAGCCTCGAGGAGCCCTGTCTCTGTCTGGAGCCATCGTGTCCCTGAGCGATGAAGCTCCCCACATGCTGGTCGTGTACTCCGCTAGTGGAGAGATGTACAAACTGAGAGGTACGTTCTTCCAGGACTTTTCACTCGGGCCTGTGATGGCTCCTAGTTTTTGAAAAAAAAAATTTTTTTTAAAATCACCTTTAATGATTTCCTGGGTTTGGAGGACTCTGGTGACAGTCACTGCCCTTCTTTTCCCCCGGCTAGGGAGGTGGAACTGACCTTAGGAATCACTTGCTCTAGTTAACTGAGCAATTAAGGGCAAGGGAGAGGAAGTGTTTGCAAAGGTGGCCGAGGTTTAGGACTGCCTAGGACTGTTCCTGTTTGCTCAGGATTTATTTTCTTTGCCCGGATACTTTGCTTCTTCACTCCAGCACCTCTGTGGGCTGTGCTACAAGAACAGTACCAGCCTTTTAAGGGCTACAGTGTCCACTCTCAAAGTTTCTCTGCAACCTTCTCTCAGCAAAGGGCCCTTTGTTTGAGCTTCGTTCCATCTGTTGCAGCAGTAGAGCCTGCTGGTGTTAATTTAATTTCCCTTCGTGTACTTTTTTGCTTCCTGAAGACTGATGTTGTTGGCCCAGCATCCTCAGACACCAGCACGACTGTCCCGGGAGTCCAGCTCCGCCTCCAGGCACATCCATTGCAGAAACGCCAGACTTGATGGCAGCAGCGTGATTTGATTGCCTGGCTGTGCTACGGGATTCTGTTAGGCTTGCGTGGCCATGGTCCTCCTGTCAGTTTCCTTCTAACAAAGTAACGAAGCAGAAATCCAAACACACGGGTGCATGCACACTCACATACACGCAATCAGTGTGATTTGTGAAGGCATCAGGAGGGGTAGGATCTATTAGGAATCAGGGCAGTAGATAAGTCTGCCTCTTTGTTTTTATGAGAGAGAGAGAGACAAGAGATGAGAAAGAGAATCAATTTTTCTGTAGTTTTCATGTGGCCTTCGTTGCTCCGACACTTTGTTGCGTATGCGGTGCTGGGTTCGAACCTGTGTCCTGGTGCATGCCAGGCAAGCACTATAACTGCTGAATCACCGCTCCATTCCAAGTCTGCCTTCTTATGTAACATTTTTCTTTACCTAAATAAGAGCTAAGTACTAAGAAATGGCCCCTTCTCGTCTGTCCTTGACCGTGACAGGTGACCTTGCAGAGCCAGCCTGGACTCCCCACCTCTTGGGCCACTTTTCACTTCTCTGCTGCCAGACTTTACTACCCAAGATATGAAATAAGCTAATGTTTCTTTACTATCTCTATATAAATGCTATTTCAGGATCTATAAAACAATCCAAGAGCCTACGAAATAAAAATGCCTGTAGTTGAAGAAGAAAGTTTTTTGTTTTTTTGGGAAATGTGCTGAGATTCATGTTCTCTTTTGAGATTCATGCAGCGTGTGATCCAGCTGGCTAGATTTATGTGGTCCTTGGCTTCACTTTGCCGTTTATTGCTTAATAAATTGTCAGAGCAGAAACAATATCAGGTGGAAAACAGAGTGGTACTTCCCCCACCCCGCCTGTGGTTTATAAAATGACGCAGGCCCATGCAAAAGAAAAATCCAACTGATTTGACAATTGAACCGTCTCGTTTTGCCATTGAGTTGTTAATATTCTGTGGATTATTAAACTCCAGTTTTTTAAAGGGCAATTTTAATAGCAAACATAAAAGTTTTATTATCTGCATGGAATAGTCACAGAGTGCTAAATTTAGCTAAAACTTATCAACGACAATAGGGACAGGATGGATTTCTGCATGTTTATAGCTTATTCTGGGTTCATCCCACCAGGGATTGGCTGTCTGTTTTTTCATTTCACATCTCCTCCCCCTATCGTGAGGTCAGATCACTTTGTCATGGGCTTGTGGGAATGTTTTCAGCACTAAGCCTGTGGCTAGTGCCTCCTTTGTCTTCGGGAGTTAATTTCGTCTGCTCGGATGCTGTTTATCATGTATGCGGAATGAAAGGCCTTCACCATGCCTTACCTGGGACTGAGCCAAATAATCTCCTGTTTCATAACTCTAGATTTCTTCACCTGAAAGTTCAACCTGAAGAAGGGTTTTATTGACAAATGACACATAGGGCTGTTTTTGTAAATGAGAATAATTTTTGGGCAAATCATTTGATTTTTTTTTGAAGTTAATATTAAAATATTTATATAGTTAATTGTGCAGCTGAATTGATGATCTGCGTTTGATTAGAACTCGTTATGTGCCCCAGATATTTAAGAATAATTTGATATATTCCAATATCAAATAGCTGCAGCTGGAACAATATGCAGTTGATTTATATTCTTCTATATTCAAGTATCAGTAGGTGGATCTGGAAGAATATGCAGCTGACTTATTATTTTCTCTTTGGGGGGAAATCTGAGGATCTCTAAGGCAGCATTTGGTGTCTTGTTCTGTCCTATCGTATGAATGCTTGAGAGCACATGTTATGATAGTAATTCAACTGAGAGCTTGATTTGTAGATGCTCATGACTCCATAGTACAACTCTGAATCACAAAAGGAATTTGAGGGGCCGGAGCAGTGGCTCAGCTGTTATGGAGCTTGCCTGACGTGTGAGGATGCAAGTTCAAACCCCAGCACCATGTACACAACGAAGTGTTGGAGCAACGAAGGCCACATGAAAAACTAAATAAAATTGATTCTTTTTCCTCTTTCTCTCTTTCTAAATAAAAAAGAGGGGGGAGGGACTTTGATGCTCATATTAGCCACACATAGATGCATTTAAAAATAAGCATGTGTCCCCTTCCCTGCTATCTTTTAAAAAGAGGTTGAAATGACTTTTACATAGGTTAAAAAAAGACAAACTTGTTCTTCCAACAGGTATTTCAGAATACTTTTTTTTAGAGAGAAGGACAGTGAGAGACAGAGAGAATCAGTTTTTATTGAGTTTTTCACATGGCCTCTGTTGCTGTGACACTTGGTTGTATACATGGGTGCTGGGGTTTGAACCCGTGTACTCACCCATGCTGGACAAGCACCGTAACCGCCAAGCCACTGCTGCAGCCCCTCAGAATACATTTTTAACGTGGTCCCAGTGGGAATTTTCTGTGATGATTCAATGTGATTTGGTCCTTGCTATAACATGAGCCTGCTTGAGAACGCTGATTTGAATTTGCCTTCCCCTGCCTTCTCCTCCCTCCCTCTCACTCCACTGGCCTCCCACCCCCTTAGGTGGGAGTAGAAATAAGTTGGATGCGTTTGGCGACATCTCTGCACACATTTCTGTATCTGTTCTCTCTATTTTAGCTGCTGATGCAAAAGAGAAACAGTTCTGGGTGACTCAGCTTCGGGCTTGTGCCAAATACCACATGGAAACAGATTCAAAGGTGAGTAACAGTGGGTTGGGGTGGAGGCCTCTGAGCCACCTGAATGGCTGCTCTCAGGCCTGTCATCTTTGTTTGGGGGAGATGTTTTCCATGTTGTCTTCTGTAATGGAATTCACACTTGTCCTGCCACCTCTAAATTGAAAGCCAAGTACAAAGAAGTAGGATTTTCTCGTAGGTAGAGTACAGTAGCGGCAGACGCTATGGTGCTGATTCTTTCACTGCTCTTGTTCATTTAGGCCGCTGTTAATTGGCCCGTTGAGCAGCTTGAGTGGATGATGTCATTGTGGAGACAGTAGTTGGATCTATAGCTCCTGAAGACTCCTTGTTGTCCCTGAGCCTTAAATAAAACCGAGACCTCGAATGGATGAGGTGCTCCGCAGGGAGCGTCTGCATTCTGAGTGCGTAAAGTTGTTCTTGGGTAATTTGGCATCCAAGTGAGATGACTTATTTTCTTGGGATCTTAGTGTGTCAGATGCGTGGGCATTTTCATAGATAGATATCGCAGAGGATGTCCGATCATGAAAATACAGGAAATCATTGCAAGACACACGTATCCAGAGTAATAGATATTTGTTAAGTACTCAGGATGACCCCTTTATTATCATTAGTTCAGATTTAGTGATAGCACCCAGTTGCTGTCTTTGTTCTCTACTGTATGTGGTACACAGCTGTGCACCTTAAACTTCTGATGGTGCCCTACCCTGTAACCCTGTGAAATGTCTTAGTCGTTCCTTGCTGTCTGCCTCCACGTGTAGCCTGAAATGATTTCTTCACGGTGCTGTGTGTGTGTGTGGTGGCAGGGCAAAAAGAAGGGTGCCCCCTTTTCCTCACCTCCCCCACGGTCCCTCGTGACCTGCCCCAGCTGGATCTGGATCTTCAGTAGCTGTGGGCAGGGCCCTGCTCCTAGGCTTTCCCTGGAACTATGGTAGGAGCTTTGGACATTTCATCAGTATTTTACACGTACCTAGGTGGTTTTTCGTTTACTTATGTCTTTGTTTTTTTATAAGCAGAAGAGGACAAAACAAAAAAGACTTACCTCACCTATTGCCCATATGTTCATTAGGAGTAATTGTTTGCATTGGTTGTTGTGGGCATTCTGATAAACTTAGTGATGTGTCAGTGTGGATCGGTGTGTGTCTAATACCTGTGTGTGCATCAAGCTTTTTCATGAATGGGATTGTTACCCAAAGCTCCATCTTTCTCCCCAGTGTTGATCCAGTAACAAGGACACAGTTTTGAGAAAAAGGAAAAAGGTTTTTTTTTTTTTTTTTGCTTTGCTAGCAAAGAAGACACATAGGGGACTCCTGCAAGCAATGGTTTCGCCCATTTGGGGGAACAGGTTTTTTGAAGATGTGATTCAAAGGCTGTGCTCCAGGTGTTTTCTGTTGGAGCTGTATTCACTTGTTAATTTAGGAGACAGTCATTTCTTAGCTTGTCTGGTTCCAACCAAGAAATCTGAATTACTTGGTTTCTGTGGTGGCTATGTGGGGAATAAAGATAGTCCTGTTTTCCCCAGATTAGGGAAGAGAATTTTAGGGAGTGGGAGAGATCAGGGAAGAGGAGGGAGAGAAGAGAAAGAAACTTAAAAACTCAGTGTCAGAGCAGCAAGGGCTGCGTTCCAAGCATGAAGTGCACCAGTATTTCAGGATCCTACAGTGTAGACTGTTATTTTGGTTTTTCCCCACTCTTGTGTGTTGGAGACATTTCCCTGTTAGACACATGGATCTGCTTTGGTTTTATAGGATAGCTGGAGGGTACTCTGAGGAACAGATGTCAATGCTTAAGTCTTCCACTAATGGACACGTCGGGTTGTTTTCTTTCTGCTGTTAGATGCAATGCTGTAACAAGCATCTTCCTTACACCTATATTTTTGTTTCTCTGGGTTGTATATCTGCAGGTTGAATTTATATCACTATAATTGCAGGATCATAAGATATGTATCTTTTGAATTCTCATAGACATTGGTAAATTGTCTTCTAAGATGGTTGCCCTAATTTGAACTCCCACCAGTTGAGTTTGTTCCTCCCTTGTTAACCTTGGGTATTAAGAGTGATAATCAAAAGAGGATACCACATATTTTCATTTTCATTTCTAAAATCATGCCTGGGACTGGGTATGTCTTCAAAGTGGATTGGTCACTTATAATTTTGTTTTGGTGCTTGAGATTGAACCGGAGGCCTTGTGCATGCCAGGCATGCGCTCTAACCACTGAGCAACACCCTCCAGCCCACGTGTTTCTTGTACGAATTATCAGTTTATAACTTTCACTTGTTTTTGAGTTCGTTTTTTCTCTTTCATTTCCAGAAGCTCTTTATTTACAAAAGACATTTGTTATTGCTTCTCATTTGTATTTTCTCCTATTAGTTCTCTTGCATTTTCAGTAAATTTTTTTTTTGCTAAGTTAGAGCATTTAATTTTTATGGTCAAGTTTAGGAATATTTTCATTTTTTGGTGTTTGGTTTTGTATCATGGCTAGTAAGGGCTTCTCTTCTTCCAAAATTAGGAAAATGCTCTTCAGAGTTTTCTTCTTGAGAGTTTACAGTTTAAAACACCGAGGTCTGGAATTTGCTTTGGGAGTAGGAAGTGAGGTAGGGGAACCAATTTTAAGTGCAATGATTTTTTTTTTGTTTGTTTGTTTTTTAAAGAGAGAAGGACAGCGAGAGAGAGGGAGAGAGAGGGAGAGAGAGAGACACAGGGAATCAATTTTTATTGAGTTTTTTACACGGCTTTTATTGCTCTGACACTTAGTGGTGTACTTGGTACTGGGGTTTGAACCCATGTACTTGCGGATCCCAGGCAAGTGCTGTAACTGCCGAGCCCCTGCTCCAGCCCCTGCAATGATGTTTTAATAAATCACTGGAGAGAAGGAAAGCTGAAGACATCCCTAGGGTGCTGACAAAGAAGAAAAGAATTTGAAGATTCTCTGCAGGAGAATGGTTTTCTAATCTATTCTCTGGTCAGTTTCAGAAATTCTAATTGATTTAGTAATGGAACCAAAATAATAATTTGGACATTTAGGCCTGTAGAATTCCTAATTCGAGAGGTGAAGGTGAAGTCCAAGGTTGCTCCGGGAGAAGTTAGCAGTGAAAATGGATTTGGTGGGGAGAACTCGACATCTAGCTGACAATAGGGTGTCTGCTTAGCGTTGTGGAGGTTAGGAGGATACACCAAGCCTTCTCTTCACTCCGTTTCTTCATACTCTCTCTGTCGACCGTAGAGAACACTCTATAGCAGCTAGGAATTTCACCTTTTAAAGGCTTTTTATTGGGGCTGGAGAGGTTGCTCAGTGGTTCAGGTGCTTGCCTGGCGTGCACGAGGACCTGGGTTCAAACCCCAGCACCACATACGTACGCAATTACGTGCTGGAGCAAAGAAAGCCAGATGAGAAAAATAAATGAAATTGATTCTCTCGCTCCCTCTTAAAAAAAACGTTTTGAAAATCAGGTGTTTTAAATCAACGATTTAAAATCAGGTGTTTCTTGGAACCAATATTAAGCAGCCTATTTCAGCGCATTTGCGTGAGCAGTGAAGGGCAGCCGGAGCTCCGGAGCTCCGGAGCTGACGCAGGCTTTCGAGAGGAGCAGAGCAGTCCAGTGGCCTGAAACTCACTCGTCGCTCCCTGGTAAGGATTTCCTCAGTCCAGAGGAGAAGCCAGATACATAAGGAGAGAATTGTTTCCAAAGCCATCTGTATTTTGTGTAAGACTACTTTTTCCCCCAGGAATTAAAAATTGGAGGATTATATATATATTTTTTTACAGTGCAGAAGATGGTAGAGTATTGATTATTTACTTCTTTAAAAGGAAAAAATCCTTCGGATTTGTTTAACTTAAATTTATTTGGCAACAGGGATTAACCTGTTGGTTAAAGGGCACTTAACCTCTGAGCCACATCTCCAGCCCTTTATTTTTTAATTTTGAGACAGGGTCTCGCTAACTTGCGTACAGCCTTGCCAAGTTGCTGAGGTTGATTCTGAACTTGGACTCATCCTGCCTTAGCCTCCTGAGACACTGGAATTACAGGGGTGCTCCACCATGCCCAGCTACTTCTAATTTTTTTTTGATACCAGGGATTGAACCCCGGGGGTACTTTTTAAATTTTATTTTGAGACAGGGTTTCACTAAGTTTCGGAGGCTGGATTTGAATTTGCGAACTCCTGCCTCAGCCTCCTGAGCTGCTGGGATTATAGGTGTGCACCATTGCGCCCTGCAAAGCATTTTGTTTTTTTAAATTTTGATTGAACCCAGGGCTGTGTGTGTGTGCTACGCAGTTTCTCTGCCACTGAGCCAAGCCCTGGCCCCTGAAACATCCTGCTGTTTTGCAGTGTTAAAATTCCAGCACCCTAGAGCCTTACATCCTCTGGGAAAGTGTTGAGAGTGAACTGACAGGGGTGTGATTTCGGAAGTCTCCAAAGCAGGTGTTCTGTGTTTTCATCAAGGGTGGGGCTAGGAAACCTCCCACCTGCAGAAGTAAAGGGAGTACGGACCTTTCGGACCTTTCGTTGTGGGAGCTGATCCTGTGGTCCTCTGCGGTTGGCGGTATTACCTCCGTTTTGATGAGTCAGAAGGTGAGGCCAGCTGAGCTTAAATAATGGGCTTGCCCAACACTCTCTCTCCCCCATCTCCTGTCCTCGTTTCTTGGCAGAAGTTGATTTAAAAAGGTTCATCTCCCATCCCCTGCTCTCTCCTGACATGGATGGGAGAGCTTTGTGATAGAATGTCTCAAAGGAAACCTTTGCCAGTCTTTTTTTTTTTTTCTTTTAAAGAGAGGGATGGCGGGGGGAGAGGGAATCACTTTTATTTTTTTTTACCTGGTTTTTGTTTCTCCAACACTTAATTGTGTTTGTGGAGCTGGTGTTGAAACCCGGGTCCTTGTGTATACCAGGCAAGCTCTTTAACCTCTGAGCCACCACTTCAAACCCCTGTGCCAGACTTGAGTTGATTCTGATTCCAAAGTTTTCTTTGAAGATTTTTGTTTTCAGTGTGTGTAACTTATCCCACCAAGTGAGCATTTTGGGCAGGCTCTAATGAACTTTGAGCAGGGTCCTCTGAGTATGTCTGTGTTCTGACTTATGACACTGGTTTAGAAAAAAAATTGTAGGACTCGGAGTGAGAACATGCCTTGAAATCCTTGTTCTGCCAGTCAAGTGACGAGGACGCTCATTTTCTGGAACTGTGTCTTCATCTTTGAAATGGTGGCAGTGCTCTCACCGCTGTCGCTGTCTCGAGAGTCTTGTGGCTCACCCGGGCTGCGCAAGCGAAAGCTGTCTTGATGTGGAGTGCTCTGAGGCCCGGGGCCTGGGGGGACACACTGGCTTTTGGTAAGGTCGCTGCTTGCGTGTTGACAGGCTTCCTCAAGGGAACCGAGTTTGCTCTTGCTAATCCAGTTGTCTGTTTTCAGCAAGGCTCCATTGCTCTGCGGTGGTCACATCTG